>NW_020716750.1:120867-131169 GCF_900518725.1 Notechis scutatus
CACCCACCTGGCTTTCTACCTAGGGTGGCACATGAAATTGCACTCTCTGTTTCTAGCCTGGCCCCTTAACCACTACTTTCAGAAACCTTAAACATGAACCTTGAAACAAAGCCAGTGCTAAATAACGAAATAAACCAGAATTCAGTTGGGTAGAAAATTCCAGTTAGCAAGTTTTGTTGCCCTCTGGATTTGTGGCAGCACCACTGGAGCCAGGAGCCTTTAAACTTACTGCCTTTTATCTGTGTCTTTCCCCAGAGGTTTGAATGGGAGTCTTCTCCACTTCTATCCCCAAAGAAGTAGGTAAGATTGGGAAAGGAGTGTTTAGCCCAAAGTCGCATGGCGAATCTGCTGGCAAACAAGAATTTGAACCCGTACCACATTTCACATTGCGCTATGTGACAAATATATCTTTAATTTTCACAAATGTGAAATCTTATTTCAGAATGATGTCTTTCAAAGCAGGGAATACTGGATGAACCTTGAGAAAAATCAGTGTTCTCTCTCTTAACTGTTGCTGCTTTCCCCATCCCCTCTTTTTTTTTTAGATTGTTAATCCACCTAAGGACCTGAAGAAACCACGTGGGAAGAAGTGCTTCTTTGTGAAGTTTTTTGGAACTGAAGACCAGTATGTACTTCTCTCCTTTTTTCCCCCTTTTATCTAGAAGAAAATAAAATAAACAATTTTTTTTGGTTAAACTTTGGATCCTTTGTAGAGAAGCTCTTTGGATCCTTTGTAGAGAAAGAGCTCACGTACTAGAATTTCACGTTTCTCTATTAAATTGTCTTAACCTCTCAGGCCAATAGAAAAAAATGCTTTAGAGTCAATGTTAAAGATGAATAACTGAATCTGGTCCACAGATGGATTCCCATCCGTTGGCTAAGAGATAACCAACCCAAAGAGGGCTTCCTTTTGATGAAGTTAGAATTGAGGAGCGTTCTTCTGAAGGGAGGAAGACATTTGACAAGCGTGAGGTCATTTCCAGCCTCTCCTTTCTCATTTCACATGACTCCTTGTTTTAGATAATTGAAAGAAAAAAAACAGTTGGGAAGAGCAATCAGATGGAGAAAGCTGGGCATTAGGCCCTGTAAGCAAGATGGGATTGTCTTTTTGCCTGTGTTGCATTGAAAATAAACAGCAGGTTCATAAGAATTTGATAGAAATTGATTTCATTGGCACGTTTGGAACAACATGCTTAGTGCAGTTTGTTCCATCATGGTTTTGACATCCCATCCCTGAACAACCAAAAAGATCTAATAAGTAATGAGGAAACTTTTCTTTTGGAGAGCTTGGAATTTTGTAAGATGGGATTTGGGGCAATTGCAAAAGTTTAATTTAGAATGACTACAGTCTGAGAAAACATGGTTTTAAATTCTTCAACATAGGTTTATTCAGTAAAGTTGTAAAAGTGAAAGGAGTGGGGGAATTACTGTTTAGATTTATGGTATGATCTGTAGGTTCAGCCCTTAGAATACTACAGTGTTAAATATTATTTCTAGTGAGCCAGATTAATCGATAATCTGTTGCTGCAAAGTAGTTTCATTTGTTTACAGCTTGTTAAGCCTTTGAAAGGCTGTTCGACATGCTATATAACACTTTTTAAATGGAGAGTTCAGCACTCTCGTGCTTCAAAATGGGGGCTGCATCTGAAATGCTATTTCGTAACCAGCACAGATTAGTGAACAGATTGCAGCTGAAAAGGGTCAGTCTTTCGAAATAAATTGTGCATAGCTCCGAATTCAACTTGGAAAAATCTTATCACTTGCTGTAGGAGATGAGCGGAAATGTGGAGGTCTGGAAAATTAATGAATCGAGTCCTGCTCTCAGGAGAGCTCAGTAGGCCCAGCTATTTTAGTGGCATAAAATATAGTAATGGGAATTAAAATTCCAAAAACAAAAATGGATTTCTAGCTTCCATAGCAAATACATGTTTACTGAAGTTTCAGAAGCCAGGAAGACTCCTACAGGTTCATTTAGTGACCAGACTTACAACAACATTTTAAAAAAGTGACTTATGGCCATTTTTCACACAACTGTTACGGCATCTCCATAGTCACGTGACCAAAATTCAGATGCTTGACAACTGGCCCATATTTATGACAGTTGCAGTGTCTTCTGTGTGTCTGTGTGTGTCATGTGTGTGTCATGGGAAGCCAGATTCATTTAGCAACCATGTTACGAACTCAACAACTGCAATGACTCACTTAACAACCGTGGCAGGTTTAAAATGGAGCAAAACTCCATTTTAACCAGGGTCTCGCTTAGCCATGGAAATTTTGGGCTCAGTTGTGGTTGTAAGCCAAGGACTACCTGTATTGGAAAACCAGCTGTGGAAAAGCAGATTAACAAACCTGGATGATGGTTGCTTCTCTGAAACTGCAAAGGCTGGAGGCTTTGGGAGCATCTGTTAACCAAAGGAAGCTGTAGAGGAATTGGCTTTCTTTCATTCCTACTAGTCTCCCATTTTGGCACCGCAGCTTTGGTAATGGAGCCAACACACATGCTCTAGGTTTTATTCATGTATCTGCTAGATACATAATTAATACATGATTAATATTTCTCTCTCTCTTTCTCGCGCACGTGCATGATACATGTACAGCACCGAAGCAAGCTTCTATCATAAGGGCCAAACAGCTTATTGATATTTTGAGGGTTGGAAATTTAGCAGAAGAAAGCTTGGGTTTAGTTTCAGTTAATCGATGCTATAAATTTCCCCCTGGGCTACATTTCATCTTTGCCGCAGTTCCAGTTTCCTGAAATGCCCTAGACCCAGTTCTGCACGATGATGAGATACCATTCCTATAGGGCTTCTAGGAAAGAAAAATCATACCTGCTTATCTATTAGATCCTTATCTGTTTGATCCTTTTTCACACACCCCAACCATATTTTGAGCCACCTAACACTTATTAAAGTGGTCCTATTTTCTCTCTGCTTGTGAATACTGCAGGGATTTGAAAAGAAGTACGTCAGCTCAAGTTAATATAGGCAATCCTATCCTTGCTCATGGTTCTTCAGTGCCATTAGGAGGTCTCTTTTCCCTGTATGTGGCCCCAAATAAAAGTAAATGAACATTATGGGCTATGTTGTTATAGCAGCAGTTCCCAACCTTTGTGGCTTGGCGGCCTGGCTGTTTGGGGGGGGGGGGGGGAACGCAGGGGAACTGGGCCATGTGAGTGGCAGGCCATCACACACTTGCAGCTCTTGCATGAGTCATGGCCGGCACATTTGCGCAGCTGGACTTGTACAAGTTGAACTACACACGCTCCAGCCAGCCACTCGTGTGGCCTAATTCTGAATAGGCCATGGCCCTGAGGTTGAGGACCCCGTATTAAGGTAATACTACCATTGCCGCATATTCTGAATCACTGTTGAAGCTTCAGAGGGTATAATATGAATTGTTAAATAAACTAACAGTAAGATGGAAAAGTCTTCAGGGCTATTGGTGTGAATGTTAAGTCACAGAAGAAATTTTTGTTCATGCCTTCTCTGTGAATGAATTTCTGATACTTAGATACCTGCCAAAATAATAACCCTGACTGTACAAAGGAAATACAGATAATCCTTGACTTAATTACAGCAGCACTGAAAAGAATTGTCTTAGGTCAGTTTTTCACATTTATGACGATTGCAGCCTCCCCATGGTCACATGATCAACATTCAGATACTTGGCAACTGACTCATATTTATGATGGTTGCAGTGTCCTGCGGTCACATGATCCACTTTTATGACCTGACAAGCAAATTCAATGGAGAATCCAAATTCACTTAACAACCATGTTACTAACTTAACCAATACAATGATTCCCTTAACAACCGTGGCAACAAAGGTCGTAAATTGGGGCAAACTCACTTAACAAATGTTTCACTTAGCAACAGATATTTTGGGCTCAATTGTAGTTGTAACTTGAGGACTACCTGTATCTGGGACCGCTCCACCCATTTGCTTAAATTGGTCACCACAAAACAAGCAGGAACAGGAAGGGAAGCAGAGCCTCAACTGAAAAATGAACAGTGATTATCCCTAAATCTTGTTTTAAAAGTGAAGCAGGAAAAAAGAATGATTTACAATTTAGAAAGTATGAAGGATAAATACACGTCGGTTTTATTTGCCCCGGGCAAATTCCATTCCTGAGGATTGCATGCAGCGTAATACAACCATGTTATGATAATGGGGTGCCATATGTCTGGGTCAGCATTGGCAGTGACCTTATGGAGAAAGGAGGGAAGGTTTTGATAGGGGACAGAAACACAGATTCCACCCCCACACACTGACTAAAAGAGACGCCACTGTCACTGAAAGTGGTCGTTTTGTTCTTTTGACTACAAACAATGTGGTGATTCTGATTTCTTTTCACTAGTGCTTGGATTAAAGTAGAGCAGCTGAAACCTTACCATGCCCACAAAGAAGAAATGATCAAAATTAACAAAGGCAAGAGGTTCCAACAAGCTGTGGACGCAGTGGAAGAATTCCTCAAGAAAGGAAAAGGCAAGGACCAGGTAGGTGGCCCTCCAGCGAGCGGTGCCAACTTACCCTGTTCTTCGGAGTCATGGATGGGGTGAGCTGTTCGTACGACCGTTTTGCTTTCTTCTCCAAAAAGGGATTGCATGTTTTTGTCTCTAGGGTTGTGGCTAGAGGATCACAGTTAGGGTCACAGTTGCCGCCTTTGAAAGGTTGTTCATTTTCACCGCTGACGGTCCTGCCTTGGATTGATTTGGATCAAAGGAGATCAAAGGGTCGCTTGATCCTAGGCACTTGGAGGTGTATATCTGCTGTGCACTCAGGAATTGGGACCTGGTTCTTCTTCAAAAGGAACTCCCGGTGTACTTTGAGCGTCTCTTGTTCAGTAGCTTAAACCTGTTAATTTTTATTTTTTATTTGGGGCCTTTGGCGCGCTTGAGACACCTGGCCAGACACCACTCGGGTTTGGTGAGTGTGGGGAAAATGAAACCGCTGCCACCTGACGGCCCCGTCTTTTCCTCATCCTTCTGTTCTGTGATCTCTCAGGCGCCTTCTCATAACTCCGCTGAAGAGAAGAACCGGCGTAATTCCAGCGAAGAGAGGGGGAAGCAGTCAGTGGGAGAGGAGAAACACAAAGCGGGGTTGTCAGAAAGGAAACCGAAAAAGCGAGCATCTTCTGTGTCCTCTGAGAGAGGCTCGAAGTCCCCCCTGAAGAGAATGTACAAGCAAAGCCCCCGGAAGCGAGGGCGCCCTCCCAAAGATGAGAAGGTTTGTGTTTTGCTGCGCATTCCTTCCCGGGCTCCTGTGAGCTCGTCCAGAATGGAATGTAGTCCTAACAGCCATCCAGATGACTTCATTGTTGTGACCGTTTGGAAAATTGCATGTCTTTAACCATTTGGGAACCTACCGCCTAATATTCCATTCAGAGTCGTAATTAACTTGTATTAGCCGGCCCTTGTGCGTTACTATACCTGAAATGTTCTTTGACTTGTTAAAGTCAACAAGTGACATCGGGGCCTTCCATCTTGCCTCCACCAGCGGAGGAAATGGCGACACAGTTTTTTACCTTTGGTAGTTCCAAAGCACCTTCTGTTAACATCTCCATCTCATTTGTGTGTCTGATCCATCTCCAACTACATAAGGACAAGTGGCTTAAATTGTAGTGTGATAAGATGAAGAAACACTCCAGAAGTGAATGATTCCACCAGAAGACATCAGTTCTTCATATATATTTTTTCCAATATTGGAGCTTTCTCCTCTCCCATGTTGTGGTGTGACTCATCCTTGGACATGTAGAGTTCACTTGTAGAACATTTGCCTCTCCTCTCCAAGATTTGGAACCTCTAGCTGGTGACCTTCTCAATGTAGTTGTAAACAGCAAAGTGGATAATGCTAGAATATACATTCTTTACTGGGTGCTGAACCTGAAGGTCGTTATGAAACAGGACAACCAAGATCCACTAGAATTTCATACCACATATCCACAATCAAACTTTATGCCACTCCTGTCTTCCACTGCCTTTTTTTTTTTTTTCAATTCCTAGTTGTGAATCTGCTTCTTCTGATTTGGGATTTAAATGCTGACCACTTTCAGAGGCAGTCTAATATCTTGCTGGCGACAGACTGAATTCCTGTCTTCAGTTACTTACAGTAGGGTTTGGAGTTTTCTTCATTGGGGCTTGTACTTTGGTTATACAGAGATTATTCTTCTCTCTTAACCTTACATTTTGCCTATTACTGTGTGGTTTATCAGTGGTGGTGTTTGCTTTGGAATTGTGAACGAAGCGTTTAGATCTTAATCTGGAAGAACGGAAACCTGCTAAAGATTGAGTAACTAGTGGCTAGGGTTGTTTTGTTTTTAACAATGTTAACAATAATCAACGTACCTTCAAGGATGATGAAGATGGTGATTTTGAGGGCTTTTGCCTGTATTTCTTTTCCAAAGTGAAAAGCGTGGCAGAGAAATTGTCATGAGAGTCTTTAAGTATTCTGGGAAATGAATAAAATGGCATTTTCTTCCTTTCTCTCTCCAGCCCTGAGATCTCTTTTATAAGGCATTCAGTCATGCATATGCTAGATTCCATTAGTCTCTGTCTTGTGAGGCCTTAGTAATCTGCTTTCTTGATGCTTCTCATATTCAGCTGTCATCCCTGCATAACTTCCTGCTTTGAGACTTTGTGGAAGGATATTTTCAAACTCCATTGTATGAAAGACAGCCTAACATGAATCCTGATTGTAGAGAAAACACCTGGAATGCATAAAAGAAAATTAGAGGCAGTGATGATGATGGTGGTGGCAGTGGCTGTTAGCAATTCTGGTTCCTGAGTTGTCTTGGTAACAAAAATTGCCTAGGTTGTGGTAGTTGGATCTCGTTGAGTGGTATAATATGAAAGTGGGTTTCAAAGGGTGGTGGAAAATACATAATTAAGAGTTCTGTAGAGGAGAAGAGTATTAAGATACCAAATAGCTTTTTGCTTGTAAAACAATGGACCTAGAGGTTTGTAAGAACAGAGGCCAGATGTCTGGATTTGTTATACTGCTGTTATTGCTTAGTTATTCCTAGCTGATAAGAATGTTCTGTGTATATTCCTCCTAAAATTTGAAGTAATGCAAAGTAGCCTTCTCCAACTTAGGCTGCCAGAATATACCTGTTTCAACTCCTAGAATTCTCACTGTATTATTAGCTGGAAAATTTGTGGGGTTGAAAGCCACAAATCCAGAAAACAGGCAGGTGGGGGGAAATTGCTAGAGAATACAAAGTCGCTCCCATTAGGTTTTGAAAAGGAATTTATTTTTTTGAAAAATACTTTGCTTTTCAGTCATTCAAATTATTCCGTCTCCAGGGCGTAGCATGTTTTCGAAGAAAGATGATTAGAGCATAACCAAAATAGGCAATTCAATTTAAGGCAAATGCCTGGCAAAATGAAAAAAAAATTACTGGACAAAGATTTTCAGTAACCTGGATGCCAAAAGCTTTGACTCATATTTCAGGGTTTTCAACGAGCAGAAGATTTGTGAAGTGAAAACTATATCCCACTACAGAAATAATGATTGAGCCCCATTAGGAAGAAGAGTAATTCTGGAGATAGGGTAGAACACATTCAAGCTTGTTCTTTTGTGTTCCCAATATATACATTATATTTTTCTCCAGGGCAGCTGGGCATAATGATATAAAATGACATCCATCCAAGGGCTCAAGTTAAACCCAACATGAAAATGAAATAAAATTTAATTTTATATACATATATCTACATATGTTTTAGCACTGTTAAAAACTGGATCTATAACAGCTTATGTTGCACTGTTTTCAAGTGCTGACTTAGGATAGCCATAAAATGAATTTAAGTACTGCATTTAAGAAAGGGGAAAGAAGAACATTGCATGTAAATGCATAGATGGCAACTTAAGATATATCTCTGTAGCTTTGTGGTACTACATGTGCTTATTCTTTATGCTTGCTGTTGTTTACAAGAGAGGAATGGAAACTGCCAACATTAGATAGATAGATAGATAGATAGATAGATAGATAGATAGATAGATAGACAGATAGACAGATAGACAGATAGACAGATAGATAGATAGATTTGGGGATTCTACAGATAGTACTCATCACTGGTCTATATTCTCCACAGGACACGACAATTCCTGAGTCAAGCACAGTCAAGAAAATGATGACTGGCACCATGGCTGGCTTTAAGTGGCCACAGAGTGTAAGCGAGGTGATTTTAATTCTTTACATATTTCTCAGAAGAAGCAACAATTCAGCTCTTGGTGTATTGTGTGTGTGTGAGAGAGAGAGAGGGAGAGAATGAATATTCAAGCGATACAGGTAGTCCTCGACTTACAACAGTTCATTTAGTGACCATTCGAAGTTACAACAGCACTGAAAAAAAATGACTTAAGACCGTTTCTCACACAACCGTTCCCACAGTCACATGATAAACCTTCGGACTCTTGGCAACAGGTGTCAGTGTCCCAGGTAGTGTCACGTAATCCCCTTTAATGACCTGACGAGCAAAATCAGTGGGGGAAGAAGTCAGATTCACTTAAGAACCCATGTTGCTAACTCAACAACTGCAGTGATTCACTGAACAACTGTGGCAAGTGAGGTCATAAAATAGGACAAAGCTCACTTAACAATTGTCTTGCTTAGCAACAGAAATTTTGGACTTTGTGGTTGTAAGTTGTGGATTACCTGTACTGAAATCCTTACATCTGGTGATTGAAATCTTGCCCTGGAAGGTCTTTGAAGTACGTACATAATATGTTAAAATCATCTGTTACCTGTACTTTGTTCAGTGTCATTTGCTGCTTCCTAAGAATGCTTGAGATAACAGCTTAGAAGCCAATAATTTAAATATGTTCCTTTTAAATTAGAAAATGTTTTCTTAGCCTATATAAGAAGGTAGTTTGTACAAACGATCCATTTTCAAGCATTCTTCTGTGTAGCTGCATGGATGCTTTTCAGCCAACTCTTAGTATTTTTTCTTATTAGTTACATTCCATATCCTGACTTTTTCCTGTATTTATCCCCATCAAATGCATGATATTTACATTTGTCCCGAAGTAAGCAAGGAACTTTCCAAAAAGGCACCAAAGACTTCCATCAGAATCTGAAACTGAAACCCATTCATAGTGTGTATAGATGCTTTTTCAAGACTTGATGTTTCATTGCGTTGGTTTCTCAATTTGTTCCTTTGCCGTTAACAGCCTGTGAAAGATGGTGACCCTCATTTCCACCACTTCCTGCTTAGCCAAACTGAAAAGGTAAGCAAAATAAAATGAATTTTAGGCTGATACATGGTTTGGGAAGGGTGGATAGGCAGAGTGGTGGTTCCTATTTTAAATAAACCATGGATTAGTCAAAGCAGAAAACCAGCTATCTTATCCAGGGAGTTCTGGGAGTGGAAGTCCACACATCTTCAAGTTGTTACAGTTGAGAAACACTGGTGTATAGGATATAGTTTTGAGCAGGAAGCAGAGAGATTCATTTTTATTCCCCTTCAGCTGCAGAAATCCAGTAAATTATATGGGGCCACACACACTTTCTTAATCAACCACAGAGGATTGTTGTGGGGAACATTGTTCAAAGAAGCATTGCCTATGGCACCTCGAACTCCTAACTGAGAGGCAAGATATAAATCTAATTAAAAATGCAAAGGCTTTTTAAAAAGAGAATCTAAGCGCATCTGTATTCTGAATCTACAGCCTTTGTTCTGTCCCACCTAATTTGCTATCTTTACCATCACCCTATTTCAGGATGTGACTTCTACTTTTATGAGGCCTCTCAACTGTTATTTCTCAAAGTGCTTAGTGGGGAGAAATTCCTTGCTTGTCCACAACAATGTGACTGTTTGGGTGAATGGGCCACCTTAGCCTACAGCTGAGTTGAGACCGGTTCCTCTACAATGTGTGCTTTTCTCTTTTCCACACAGCCAACAGTTTGCTATCAGGCCATCACAAAGAAGCTGAAGGTGTGTGAAGAGGTACAGAAGAGTTTGCTTTTGATTTCCCTTCATTGATCAGATCATTCCCATTTTGCTAAGGCGAACTTGGTCACTGACAGGGCTGTGTTCTTCCGTAGGAAACTGGGTCCACTTCTATCCAGGCAGCAGACAGCACGGCTATCAATGGCAGCATTACTCCTACAGACAAGAAGTAAGACTTACCTACTTTCTTTCTTTTCTTTCTTTCTTTTTTTTTCTTTCTTTCTTCTTCTTCTTTCTTTCTTTCTTTCTTTCTTTCTTTCTTTCTTTCTTTCTTTCTTTCTTTCTTTCTTTCTTTCTTTCTTTCTTTCTTTCTTTCTCTCTCTCTCTCTCTCTCTCTCTCCCTCCCTCCCTCCCT
>NW_020716750.1:136169-162503 GCF_900518725.1 Notechis scutatus
AAAGGAGTCCTGCGAAAGGATTGAAAACTTCCTGTCTCTTGGGAGCAATTGTCTCTTTGGATGCCACATACGGACTTCTGCAGCAAGCATTTGAGCAGAATTAGATCCCAAACTAGGTGAGGCCACCCACTGTCTGGTTCTGGCCTCCTTTCCCCATTTCTTTTGTTCATGGAAAAATGAGTAGGAAAAGAAGACGCAGTTCTTGCCAAAAGCCCAGTCTGAGGGCCTGCAGTAGTGCCACAGGTGAGTTGAGGCAAAGGGGGAAAGGAAACCGCCCCCAGATGGAAATAAATACCTTTTATGGCCATTTGCTTGCTAATTGTTGTCGCATAGAGCAAGCTGTGGGATCAGTTTGGAACTGAGAGTAATAGATTTCCCTTGGTTTATCCTTGTGCATCATTCTACTTGTTAACTCTGCCTCCATTTCCCTGCATCTTGATTTTGTGAGGTTTGGGGGGGGGGGAAAGGGCCTGCAAATTTCCCCTGCGCAGTGGCCCGCTCTCACCATCTTCTTTCCTACGCAGGATCGGATTCCTTGGTCTTGGCCTGATGGGCAGCGGCATTGTCTCCAATTTAATAAAAATGGGTCACACCGTCACGGTCTGGAATCGGACAGCTGAGAAGGTAAGTTCCATTTCTAGTAAGAAATAAAAGAGTCTTCTGTCAAGGGGGACGAAGCCACAGACCCAATCAAGGAATGCCTTTGGAATTGCTGAGGGGTCACCCAAGCCTGAGATAATGAGAAAACTTCTCCATTCACAAGATGTGAGAAATGTACAACGATATTCTCATCTCTTCTGTGACATTCTTTTCGTACTGAACGATGGACTATGGGCTTGGCTTTATCGGAGAAGTAAGAACGAAGAGAGCCAGTTTGGTGTCCTGGTTAAAGCATCAGGCTAGAATCTGGGGAGTTCGTCCCACCCCAGGCATAAAGCCAGCTGAGTGACCTTGAGCTAGTTTCCCCCCTCAGCCCAAGGAAAGGAGGACTTCTCAAAAACCTTGCCAAGGAAATTGCAGCGCCAGGAGTCAGCGCTGACTCAAAAGCACCCACTCACTAGAAAGAGAAAAGACAGCGAACTAAAATGGATGCCTTCTGGCCCACCACATTTGAAATGTTTTTAAGATGGGCTTCTGAACGTGGTAATTGGTTTGACAGCGCCAGCTTACGTTATCGCCAAGATCCTTGTAGCTATGGTAACATTTCCATTCCCTCCATTTCATGGCCCCACCCTCCACCCCCATTTTGTGCTATTTTCGTGGCTGAAAGCAGAAGCTCTGACTTAGGATAGCTCCAACAGCTATGCCCACATCGGTTTGGCGCCATATTCCCCCCACCCCACCCCAAAAAGAATTCTGTTAAGGGTTTTTGTGAGCCTAGGGGACAGGATGAGGCGGTTGGCATCTCTTAAGACCCTCATAATTAGGACATCATCTAAGGAAAAGCCTGCTGTGCCATCTAGAATGATAATGCCACAGCAACAGCTGCTTAAGGAAAGACCTGTGTCGTTTGGGATAGAGCGGCAATGTGGTGGGTCACCTTATTCACCCCTTTGGCATTACTCCAATCCAATAGGTGTCCAAGCCCCTGCTTGTCAATCCAAAGATTGATGGGTGGGATTGGACCCAGGGTCCAGTGCTTTAGTGTCAGAACTGAATCTCCGTGCCATTTCCAGTAGGTAACAGAAAGCTGCCTTCTTGGATCAGCCAGAGTCTGGAGCCCTTTCATAGTTGTTGTTACACAAAGTTAACCTAGCTGTTGCCGCAGCTAAGGACATAGACGTAGACTTCCTCGGCCCCGATAAGTTCTATGTGGCTTGCTCTATCCTTGCAAAACACCCAGTAAGCACATCTCCAAAGATACGGTATAACAACCTTTCTAGAAAGCAGAGAAGGGATTTCTTTGTTATCCTGGCAAGCTTCGCTAATTCTCTTCGCTTTGGTTCAGGTGAAGTTACCTGATCCAAGAAGATAGCTTTCTGTTGCCTGCTGGAAATGGCAGAACTTTCTTCCGACCCAGACCTAATTTCCCGGGGTTGAGTTGGGAGGTCTCCCAACTATATAGGCTTTCAGTTCTCAGCATTCACAGCCGTGGCTGCGGTGGTGGGTTTGGGGCCTGTCAGGGTTCCGAGGCTCATTTTAATTCTTACTTTTTGGGTCTGTGGCTTTTGCAGTGTGATTTGTTCATCCAGGAGGGGGCACGGTTGGGAAGGACCCCCGCTGAAGTAGTCTCGACCTGCGACATCACTTTTGCCTGCGTATCTGACCCAAAAGCAGCCAAGGATGTAAGGATTACCTCTTTTTACTTGCATGAGCCCCCCCTGCTCTGTCTCCCCCACCCCGCCGCCGCCGCCGTCCATCCTTTGCCACAGAGTGATCGTGTCTGCCTTGATAGGACCAGAAATTTCTCAGTTTACCCAGAAATACTACCATGACTGTGAATGACTCTTGAAGGCTTGGTTTACACTTCTCTTAATTTGTACGTAATGGCAGTGCAGAAAGCCTCTTTTGATTTTTAAGCAGAAGTCAAGAGTTTGAACTTCTTCACTGATTTCCTTGTGCGTGCGTGCACAGCCATTCTTTGCTTCTGCAGATAATTACTTCTCCTTTGAAACAACAAGCTTTTCTCCTGGGACAGCTATGAGAACACACGAAAGCATCCTAATTGTCCAAGAGGCCTTGATTCATTCAGCAAAGGAGAGAGAGGAGATGTGAAAGAGGCTTGAAAATTGAGCACTCTCACAGTTTTAACTTTTAACTTGTAAAAGGAGATACGCTCCTTATCCTGGGGAGGTTGAGAAAAAGGGCTTGCGTAGTGATGCCTGCTCTTTTGACTGAAGATGAGGCAGCGCATTGCACTGTTAAATATTTATGAAATACTCTTTTGATATTTAGGACAAGGTCACTAGTTTTTCAGTTGTGCGGTGGTCTCTTCTGCCTCACGTAATTGTGCCAAATATTTAATCACTGAAAAGCTTTACTGTCAAATGAGTGGATTAAGTCACCCGTGTGTGTTTGGTTTGGAGTATTTTCAAGTCTGTGGAATTACAGCTGTTGCTTGCTGCAGGCTTGGTTCACATTGCTGTTTCGTTTGGCTTTGCAGGATTATATTGTGTGTGTTTTTTTCTCTCTCACAGCAGTCCTATGTGAGCTTACTTATTCCTGGTTGACATTTGGGGCACCCAGGCTGGGACAATAAAGTTGCCTGAAACCATCAAAAATTGGAACTAAAACTGTACTATTGTAGGCCTCTTGAAGGATTTCAAACCATAAATGCCTTACTCTGTTTCATATTTTCTAAAAATATGATAAGTAAAGATAGCCACAGTTTCTCTGTTTGCTAAAAAAAATCTGAAATGGATATTATGATAACAGCATTATTGGCCAACTGCCAAGAAGGATGGAGGCTTTTGAATTCTCCCAGATTCTTCATTGGCATAAGCTTCATTAAGCATTATGACAATCTCTGGATTATCATGGGGTAGAAATACGGGAAACATATATAAACTAATAGATAGAGCACCCAGAGTCACCTTGAAGAGGAGATGGGCAGCATAAAAAATAAATGAAGAAATAAAATGTGAGCCCTGACATATTTCCTCTATTTAAATTCTGAAGTGTTTTTAATGACACCCTTAAGGGGAAATGCCAATAAAATCTGTTAAATGTTATGAGAACTATGCCATGCCAGGAACTCTGGGATCAAGTGACTGGCAAACACCAATCTGGCCAGTTTTGAACATTCCACTATTTGTTTATACTGGACTCATCTAATGCAGAATGTCTAGATCTAAAGCCTATCTTCTCAACCCTGATGACTTTTAAGATCCATGGACAGCAATTCCCAGAATTCCTCAGCCAAATACTGTTGAAGTCCACAGGTCTTAAGATCAGGTTTGTGAAACATTGAGCTAAAGGGTTTTTGGAGCTTGTGACGTTGTGAGAGCAGTCTGTGGCCTAGGGTTCAAAAGCTCCCCAGAGTATGACAGCAGCAGCGGGAAAAGGAGCCCTTGACACAACTGAATGTGACCCATTGTGTCAGTCAATGCAATTAGGCTTCATTGTGCTGAATTCCTTGCACACAACCAGCTCACGCAAAGGCTAGTGAATTGTGCAAGATAAATCCACCACAAAACCAGGTGAGTGGCCGATTCTATCTAACTCCACTGCAGCTGTGGGGTTAATTTGAATCACGTATCATAAAAGCTGGCCTGCTTATCTCCCTTTAGGACTTGCAGAAATACTTTTGTCTCACCAGATCAATCTGTGAGTCATAGCAAAACTCTGTAGAAGGCTGTCCCCTCCCGTGGACTGGTCTATTTTCATACTTCATTGAATTGGTCTGCTGGTGTAACTAGCGCCATTGCAATGTTGTAAATGAATTCTGTCCTTGTTCTTTCTATCTTTCTGTGTTGTTGCTCAGTCGCCAAGTCGTGTCTCTTCACTACCCCGTGGACCACAGCACGCCAGGTCCCCCCTGTCCTCCACTATCTCCCACAGTTTGGCCAATAATGCATGTTCATTGCATCGATGACACCATCTAGCCATCTCCTCCGCCGTTCCGTTCTTCTTTTCCCTTCAATCTTTTCCAGCACCAGGGTCTTTTCCAGTGACTCCTCTCTTCTCATTAGGTGGCCAGAGTATTTGAGCTTCATCCTCAGTCTGTCTTTCCTAAGAAAGTCTGGGTTAATTTCCTTCGCATGGGTGTATTTAAGACACATTTGCTCACAACCCAAAAAGGCAGTCTGAATGAATCAGTAGGGAAGTTCCACTTGGAGAAGTTTATTGCTGGGCTGCATAAAATCTAAGGTTCCTTCCAAACAGAATGGTTGAGAGGTTTTGAAAGCAATCTGGAAGTTCTTAGAAGTTCTTGATTGGGCCATATAGGACTGTGCAGCCCGGTGTTATCACTGTTTTGAAAACCACAGTGTCTTCTGGCCGAGTTTCCACCAATCTTATCCTAACTTTGAGGGTGCAGCATCATTTTAGCCGCCTGCTAACTTCAGGAGAAAGCCACTGTTACAGCAGATAGTTTTTGAAGCCTGGGAGAAACTCAGCCAATGATTATATGTGTAGTGCTTGGTAGAAGCCCCTTTGGTATTGGCTAGGTTCGGTTTACTTTGCAGACACCCTATTGCTTTACCCCTCTTCTCTTCCCCCAGCTGGTACTTGGTCCCAGCGGAGTGCTCCAGGGCATCCGTCCAGGGAAGTGCTACGTGGACATGTCAACTGTGGATGCAGACACTGTTACGGAATTGGCTCAGGTAACTGCTAGGTGTGACGGTATGTGAGAAGGACTTTGGGGGATGAGGGTAAGAGATGGCGAGCTAAGGAACAATCAGACATGAGGGATCCTTGATGTTCTCTGAGCTTGGCTGTTTCCTTGCAGACATTTCATTACCCAAACTAGGTAACTTCATCAGTGCTGGTCATCATCACTAGCACTGATGATGTTAGCTAGTTTGGGTAATGAAACGTCTGCAAGAAAATAGCCAAACTGAAAGAACACCAAGGACCTCTCATTTAAACCCTGAGCTACAAATATTATCCTTTATTGGTAGAAATTGGACAAGTAGGATAGGATTCTTTTAACAGAGAAAGATACTTGAGAAGGACCTGTCTATGGATCAGAAATTAAAAGCGGAGAGAGGAAGTTTGTTCCTTCAGGCTTTAAATATTCTGTTAACAGTAAAGGAGAATTAGCTCATCTAGTTGTGTTTCTGGGCTGTCTGGGAGACCTGACTGGATTTGCTTGAAGGGCTTTTGAAATTTTTAATGAGTCAACTTTGTGTACAAAATGCTACTGGTAATCTTCACCACAGAGAGACACACTATCCTTTTTATTTTAAATGATAAATGAAACTGGCTTAACCACCTTTCTCAGTTCTCCCAGGTTTTTTTTTTAATTTGATAGCCCCTTCCTTACAAACAAAATGTGTGCATGAAGACTTGTGTATATTATTGACTGATTTTCAACGCTCATAGTTTACCCCAATTGCAAAACATTCAATACAGATTGCAGCAATACACAAAATCAAAATGTATTATTGTAAAAATCAAAATGAAATGCAGAAAATAAACATCCTTACTCAGAATCGCGGGCGGGAAGAACAGTCTTGCCGAAAAAAATACAGCCTTGGTTTGTTTGCAGACTATTAAAAATATGTTGACTTTAATAAATTACTCCAGGGGATCAGAATACCATAGAGTGAAAGCTGCTTACAGAGAAGGCCTATGTGTCTACATAGATGCCTGCTGTATATCCCTTTACTGCTTTTAGAACTTGCGAAATTTTCCTTTCACGTCTAGTAATCTGTAATTTCCCTCAAGTAGCATTCAGCATACTTTTTTTTGCTGTTAAAGAGTTTAGGCTTCATATCACACAGAAGATTAATGTTTGGGTAATACAAGTAGTCCTCACTTAACAATGCTGATTTTTACCGGAAACTCTTGTTAGTTGATATTGACGATCTGTCTGATATTGGCAGTTCCCACACTCCCCGTTGCTGTCAGTAAGTGAGAACCATATGGGTTGTTAAGTGAGGACCTCATACAACCATGACTTCCCACCAGCTTCCTGATTGACTTTGCTTGTGGAACGTTGGCAGGGAAGGTTGCAATTTGTGCTCATGTGACTGTGGGACACCACAGTGTTGTACGTCTGAGGTCTACCACTGGCCTAGCACCATCGTAAGTTCGAACAGTCGCTCAATTAACCAAGGATTATCTGTAACTCTTACTGTATTGTCTGAGTTGGACGGGGAGATTAGCACGACCACCAGTGTCCTTGGCTGATGCAACTTATCTCCTCTGCTCAGAACGGTCCACCTTCTCTTGCTTCCAGGTGATTGTCTCCAGAGGCGGTCGCTTCCTGGAAGCCCCAGTCTCAGGGAACCAACAGCTATCCAACGATGGGATGCTGGTGATATTAGCGGCCGGAGACAGAGGCTTATACGAAGACTGCAGCAGCTGTTTCCAGGCAATGGGGAAGACTTCTTTCTTCCTAGGTAGTTTCACGAAGTGGTGGGGATGCCAGCACTTGTCTCTGGAAGGTCAAAGTGTGAAAAAAACATACAGTTAATAATTCATGGTTCCTTAATGAGTTTCTCCTACAGGATCTCTTTCTGCATTTCCCCCCCCCCTGTGTTAACTCTCATCTTAAGATTACTCTGAGGAACACTTCCAACATCTGTTTTAAAGCAACTTCTTAAGCTACTAACAAAAGTCTGCAAGATTATGATAACTTCACCCAACAGCCAAGTGGGTTGAAGTCATAAAGAGGGAGGAGGCACAACCATTATGTGAACGTCACCTGGAACTGTATTTAGAAATAATACGCTTTTCTCTTTTCCATAAAAATAAAATCCAGCTATTCTCAAACCTACTTATATTGTGGGGGCCAGTTGGTAGTATAGACCAGGCCTAATCCCCCCCCCCCCCCCCCCCGGTGCTATTCTTGACATTATGGACCAACATTTTTAATTGTTATGCACACATACACACACACACATGACATAGTATCCTTTAAAATGGTGTGTGGTTTATTGGGCACGTAGTATATTTTGATTTGTGGGGTCATTGATTATTTGTATATCCCAGTATTGGGGTTCTCTGTGGACATTGGTAAATGTTTGTTAGTATAAATACCTATTAACCCCAAATCTGTGGATCTCTACAGGAAAACTGCAACTCGTCTATAAAAAAGCAAATCTCATTTATACCAGCATCATTCAAGACTTTTGCTATCTGGTAGCATCCTTTTTTAATGTAGTGCATTAGCTAAGGGGCAACCAGTGTAAATAATTTAGAATGGGAGTATTTTGACTAGCCCTTAAGACCAGTAAATTACTATGAAGCTGAAGTCTGAAGAATGGTGAAGCTTACAGAGGTTTTTTGGGGGTGGGGGGTGGGGTGGGGTGGAATTCCTCTATTACCAGCAGAAATTTATTATTGGTCTATAAAAGTAGAAGAATGCATCAGGAGACAGATTGGCAAATGTTATCAAATGTCTTCACAAGGTCTAACATTGTTGAGCAGGTATGGTTTTTTTTAATCCCCATCTCCTTATAGAGAATCTCTCTCTCTCTCTCTCCCTCCCTCCCTCCCTCCCTCCCCCTCTTCCTCTCTCTGCTTCTCTCTCTGTCTCCCATAGGAGAAGTAGGCAATGCTGCCAAGATGATGCTGATCGTGAACATGGTCCAAGGGAGCTTCATGGCCACAATAGCAGAGGGACTGACTTTGGCTCAGGTCACCGGTCAGTCCCAACAGACCCTTCTGGACATCCTCAATCAGGGACAGCTGGCTAGCATCTTCCTGGATCAGAAGTGCCAAAGTAAAGTTCTCCATTCCCTCCCTCCCCTTGATGTAAAAAGGCTTGTTCCTCTCAATCGGGCGTAGGCAATCCAGAATCTTCCAGTTTTGTTCTGACCGGTTCCCATAGTCCTTTGATTTGGGTCATCTTGAGAGGGCCTGATTGGAGTTGAGGGCCTACAAATCAGTGTTTTTCAGTTTTGGCAGTGTGAAGAGGTGTGGACTTCGACTCTCAGAATTCCCATGCTGGCTGGGGAATTCTGGGAATTGAAGTCCACACCTCTTAAAGCTGCCAAAATTGAGAAACACGGATCTAGAGATCAGCAAATTGCCTGCTTCTACTTTTGAACTAGCTGTTTGTTGTATTGCAGGGGTGTAAAATTCAAGGCCTGCAGTCCGGATGCAGTCCATGGGGTGCTTAGATCTGGCCTGCAGGGCCGCCCTGGAAACAGTGAAAGACTGGCCCACAGTGCTCTGTGGGCCTCATGGGCTCTTATTTTCACTGGCAGGACTGCAGGAGGCTGTCGCAGCTGAAAACGGAGCCCAGAAGGGCCACATGCAGCCCTCTCAAGCTCCATTTTTGCTGGCAGTGTTAGCAAAACAAACTACTAGCAAAAGTGGCATTTCATCACACAAGTGACATTGAGCTGGCCACACCCCTCCCCTCTTCCTGCCCCCCTCCCCCGTCAAACACAACCCTGATCCGGCCCTCAATGAAATCGAGTTTTGACACCTCTGCTGTATTGAATAGCACTGTTTCCTACACCTCCCATAGCCATACTTGCTAGAGGTTTCCAAATAGTTCCTCCTGGCCAGACATGCTTTCTAACTGTGATAGCGAAGTAGTTAAAGTGGTGGACAGGCCCAGGGAGGCCCGAGCTCAAACCCCCCTGAGTTGCGAAGTTCACCCACTTTGAAGTTTGTGGTTGGGATATATTAAGGGAGATCTCTCTCTCCAGGGCCCTTGCCTTGAGTTCTCAAGGAAAGCAGTTTCTCTCCATGTCTATGTACGAACAATAAAAATGACTGGAATGAAGGGCAGTAGAAAGTAAACCTGTGCTTCTGTACCAAATTGCAATCTTGAAAGTGTGTAAAAGACTTTCAGGGCCAGCTTAGAAAATGTTATCTGTTAGCCTGGATAATTTGGGAAAGGATCAATCTGTGACCGGACAGGGTCTTGCATGTTTAAATAGGTGCGTTGGGAGTGGCGAAATCTGAAGGGACAAGAGACGAGGGTTGTCAGTAGGGAAAGTGGAATATGAAAACGTAGCTGGGCTTTTCCTTCTCTAGATATCCTGCAAGGAAACTTCAAACCCGATTTCTACCTGAAATACATCCAGAAGGATCTCAGATTAGCCATTGCACTAGGCGATTCTGTTAATCATCCAACTCCCATGGCAGCTGCAGCCAATGAGGTAGGTTTTTTTCCCCCAACCCTATTTCTGTTCAGTCCTGTCTTAAAGGCCGCTTGTTTTGGGATTGTTGGTTGTTGTTGTTTTTGCAAACCTTTAGAAAAGTATCTAAAGACTGGATTGAGATAGTTGTTTTTCAGTCCAGATATTTGACCTTAGCCGCCTCCTTAATTAATTTTAATTTGCTTCCTCCTGGGATATAATTATATGTTTTCTGCATTTTAATTCTATACCAACCAGACTTGCTCTTTGAGGGGGAACGAGGAGTCTCCAAATTTGTTATGTAAAGTTCGGAAGGATCACAAAATAAAGGATTTTATTAAACAGCCACCTGGGATGCCCTCTGGCATAAAATGACAGAATTCACAGATTATCCTTTAGACATTACAGGTAGCCCTCGACTTATGACTACAATTGAGAGCCCGAACTTTCGGCTGGCTAAGTGGGAGGACAGTTAAGTGTATTTTGCCCCATTTTACGACTTTGCTTGCCACAGTGGTTAAGTGAATCGCTGCATTTGTTAAGTTAGTAACCCAGTTGTTAAGTGAATCTGTCTTCCCCATGGGCTTTGCTTGTCAGAAAATCACAAAAGAGGGTCATGTGACCTCAGTAGATACCCGCTGTCATATTTATGACAGTTGCACGTCCTGGCATCACGTGATTAGCCATTGTCAAAATTTTGATCATGTGACTATGGAGATGCTATAAGGGTTGTAGCTGCGGAAAAAACGGTCCTAAGTCATTTCCCCCAGTGCTTTGGTGCTTATGGTCACTAAATGAATGATTGTTAAGTCAAGGACTACCTGTATCTCCTTGCCAAACTGAGTCCCTTAAGAGCAGATTCTGGATCCCCTTTAATTTGTTTGGGCACTTTTGCTGGAAGGAAAGTAAGTGCAGCCGGGGGTGTTTTAAGAGGCTCGTAGGAAGCCACTGATCCTCCTTGGTGACTCGTCTCTTCTCCTCTATTCTCTCCCTCAGGTCTACAAACGGGCAAAAGCGTTGGACCAGTCTGACAATGACATGTCTGCTGTGTACAGGGCCTACATCCACTAGGCTACCTTCTTCTAATTGTTAATACTATGATTAATTATAATGATGAATACTGGGTTTTAACTCTGGACCAGTCCATCTTTCTTTCTCTCTCTCTCTCCTCTCCCCATATTCCCACCACCCATTTTCTTTCTTTCTCTTGTTTTCCTTTTTAATACAAAAAAAAAAAAAAAACAACTTTTTGAGATCTGCCACAAGGACAGTTGCTACAGTACGCCTTCCTGTGCCAGCTAGCTGCAGCAGCAGTAGAAGAGATTGGACCACAGATCTCTTAACCACCCTTTGAGAGTCATAGAATGGAATACCCCCCCCCCCTGCTTGGCTTTAATCCCGGTTCTCATTGTATATGCGTCCCTGGGCATTTTAGGTTCTTTCCAGCTGCTATATATATATATATATATAGGGTTCTCTTGAGCAGTCAGGACAGTTGTCCCTTTACCTGGGTGGTTTTGACAATTGGGGTGGGATTCTGGCACACCTGTGTTCTTTTTCCTTGGAGAAAAAGATTAGAACAAATGGTGTGTTTGTGCATGTGGGGGTAAATTAATGTAGTTCCCTAACAGAAGAAGAGGTGTTTGCATCCAAGCCTTCTCCATGGAAACAGCTTTTGTAAATGAGAGAACCTGTCTTTTACTTAATTCCAGTTCAAAATGAGCCTCTGACATGCAGGGTGTCTCTACAGGCTCTTAATTGCTAAATGGTTTATCCATTCTTGAATGTATCTGTAAAAAGATTGGACCAGCCTGCGATTCACAGAATGGGCATTTACAAAAAAAAAAGAAGGTGGAACTTTAGAGTCTTCCTTCAGGTTCATCTTGGAGAATTGGCACCCTGAATGTTTGCATCTTTGCTCCTCTAATATTCGCAAGGATGATTTGGGTCTTGAGTGTTGCCCGATAATCAGAAAAACAAATAATTCGATGCAAAAATTGATTTCCATGTTTTTCTTTCTGAAAAGCTAAAGATACTCAATAACGTGAAGTAGAAATCCTGCTTGCAAGTAATGTAATGAAAGACTCAGCAAGCTATGGACTGATAACAGCTTAATTCTTTACTGAAATGACAAAGTAGTCTTAAAATCCAGGAATGTACCAGCATATTCTAACAAAATTGTGACTTTTTTTTCAGTCTCAAAACTCAGTATTAATCTTGAGAGAAAGCCCCTTGGCTCAAAGCTTGGAATGCATACATCAGAAAGGGTTGGAAACAATTCTGGGTTCATGCAGAGACTTTCACACTTGTAGAAACAGAGCTCAAAAACTCAGCACTCAGATACCTAGTCTGCTTAATTGTGCATTTTAGATTGATGAACTTCTCTTGCCAGTATTTAAACTTCCAAAATGCAAATGTGACATCCATCTCTTTGAACCTTGGGTTGATCTCCAAGCTATGTGGATATGCTGGCTCATTCTGAGTGAAGGTGCAGAAGACTCAGAGTTTTAGGTGATATATTAAAATTTTAATTGATATATTAAAAGAGTAGACTTGATCCTAGTCTGCTCTTGCTACAGCACATATTTCTTATGTAGTTTTTTTCCTTCTGTGGTACAGACAATCCACCGTTTAAAAAAGACATTGGTTTTTGTCCCTGTCCAGGGGTTTTTTCATAGGTCCCAAGAGCTACCTGCTTGTTTTTTCCCCACAGTGAAGTGTATCCTGTTACTGGAAATGGAACTCCTTATGAGTAAGTGAAGCTTTTAAGGACAACTAGTACTTGTTAGGAAGAGCAGATGGGTCTGGGGGAAGATGATCTCATTCAAGATGGTTGTTCTTAATGCAGTAAATTACACCAGGAAGCCACTGTTCCAAAGACCTTCTAAAGCAGAGATTCCAGCCTTGGCTACTTTAAGACCAATGGACTTCAGCTACCAGAATTCCCCAGCCAGCATTGTTAGGGAACTGAATTCTCGGAGTTGAGGTCCATCGGTCTTAAAAGTTGGACACCTGTTCTAAAGATTGTCAGGAAGAGGACAGGGAGATCCTTCTGATATTTTGTGAGAACCTTGCAGAACTTGAACAGAAATAGTTCCCAGAATATTTTGTTTTGCCTCCCTAGCAAAAATTTAAAAATCCAAATGGAACTAGGAGTGTGCAACTACAGCGTAAGAGAACTGCAGCGTCTTCCATTCAATCTCTCTCTCTCTCTTGTGGTTTCTCTGTCAGGGAGAGGAAATATCTACTGAAGGGGTGTGGTCCTTTCTACAGTACTGCAGAGTTAGTGATGGGGGGGGGGGGGGGGACAACAGCTCAAAACGCTAACAAGAGCTTGTAACTGCTGGCTCATCTCATGCCTTTTGAGAAGCACACCCTTGGTTTTTGTTTTTTTTTTGTTTTTTTTTGTTTGCAGCCAAACAGTAGTTTATGTAAACTGGGTTTTGTGGCATCCAATTTTATGGGTTAAAGCATCCATTAGTCTACCAGTTTTATATTTGCAATATATTTGCTGGTTTTAAGGTGCCATGGGACTCCTTTCCTACTCAGCCTTTCTGTTCTAAGAGCCAGCTTTGATCAATTCTCAGTTGGGGTGTCCTTAAAGTCGAACTGGCACAGTGGCGCAGGAGGGGAAGCGTTTGTTACAAGAGAATACGATGGAACTGGCTTAGTCATTGTTGTCTTAATATTGTTGACAATACTGTAAAGTTTCTTTTTTTTAAAAAAAAATGGGATTTCTGTTTTAGCAGTTGCTTTTTTGTTGTTGTTCCCTCCTTTTTCAAGATAAAAAGATATTTACACTTGTGGAGAGCTTGTAAGAAAAAAGCTGTTTCTTTTGATTCCTTCTCCTTTGATGAATGATCTATAGGTAATTAAGGTTGTGAATTTTTTATTTTTATTTTTGCCTTGTTTTTAATTAATGTTTTGTCATTCAGATAGGATGTGTGGTGATGATTAAATGGCAAACACAGACAAAATGATTTTTTTCTTGTGCAATTAACAAAGCTACTGGCAAAAGAAAATAAAATTTTTCTTGGTAACACAATGCTATTTGTTGCTCTAAAGTATTCTTCTTTCCTAACTGCAAGAATTAGAATATGAATCTCCCACTCCCAAAACACAAAAATGGTAATAGGTGCATTAGGCAAGAGTATAAATTTAAATTGTTGGGACTATCATTTGTGTATAACTTCAAGGGTAAGGGAATGGAGAAAGTTTAGAAAGGATGAATGCCATTAATAAAAGTTGAAAATATACTGCAAAATTTAAAATTTGATGGTGAGACTGGAGGGTGTACAGAGATTTGTAAAACCAACTCCTGTTTAATCATCAGCGTTTACAACATACAGTTTCCTTTGCAATGACAACAATGTAGTTTATTTCAGCAGTATTGTTTGAAATATTAGGAAAAAACAGGGCTAAACTCTTTAACATTTGAAATGAGTTGGGAAGAATTGAACTGTTTGTTTATTTTGCAGGGTGGATAGGAAGAGTTACAGAATTGACCTGTTGACCTTGTTCTTTGTTCAAGTGGTTATATTAGAACAAAAATGAGAAAAAATATATCCAGTATTTATGTATTTATTTATAAACATTAGAAAATAAAATCATTTGCTTATTAAATAATTAGCTATGTTGAATAATAGTGCTTTTCTCTATTTTGTCATTTTGTTCTTGAGCCAACACACGAATTAAAAGTGGAGTTAATTGGCTTACGATTGGTTCATGATTATTCAGACTTTGCTTTGCAAATGCGTATGCTTTTAAACGAAGTGACGTTTGAAACAACTTTGAAGGAAAATACTGTCTTCATAATACAAAAGATACTAAGAGGATGGAAGGTAAAAATAGTTGTAGGTGGGTTTTTTCTGTTCACAAATCTCATTTAGAAGATAAAATATTGACTAACCTTATTAAAATAGGGCCCAAAAGATAATCCTGTGTATATATAAAGGTGCTAATATAAAATAAAAATAAGGAAGCTTGACATTGCAGACATAGTTCTTTAAAGAATAACAACTTATAAAGAAGGAAAAGCAAAACACTATTTTGCTCCAAAAAACTTACATCAAAGATTTGCTTATTATTTGTTGTTACCGTGCTATGCTTCAAGGATCCTAAGCGAAATTAACATCGGAACAATACAGGTAGTCCTCAATTTACGACCCAAAATTGAGCCCAAAATTTTTATTGCTAAGTGAGAAATTTTTGCCCCATTTTATGACTTCTTGCCACGGTTGTTAAATGAATAGCTGCAGTTGTTAAGTTAGTAACACGGTTAAGTGAATCTGGCTTCCCCATGGACTTTTGTCAGAAGGTCACAAAAGGGGATCATGTGACCGTGGGAGACTACAACCGTCATAAATATGAACCTGTTGCCAAGCATCCGAATTTTGATCATGTGATTATGGGGATGCTGCAAACGATCATAAGGGAGAAAGATGCTCACAAGCCCCTTTTTTTTTCAGTGCCCTTATATCTTCAAATGGTCACTAAGTGAACTGTGAATAGGTTGAATACACCTATATTTGCATACCATGCCAGTAAAACGGAAGTGGATGCAAGAAATTGACATCCCTATGTTAACTGGGCCAGCCGGTTCCCCAATGTTGCACACACACCCTAGTCTAGCGAAGAGAAGGACATGGGGAGATAGGATAACAAGTCTTCCAATATTTGAGGGGCTGCCATAGAGAGAAAGGGATCAAGCTACTTTCCAAGGCACCCGAAGGCCAGACAAGGAATAATGAGATACTCAACCTGGAAATAAGGAGAAACTTTCTGTCCGTGAGAACCATCAACCCATGGAATAGAAGTTGCCTTTGGAACTTCATCACTGGAGGCTTTCAAGAAGAGACTGGATTGCCATCAGTTGGAAATGGTGTAGGGTAACAGATTGACAAGAGTTAGAAGGGACCTTAGAGGTCATCTATACCCCCCCCCCCCCCCCCCCCAAGCAGGAGACCCTATACCAGGGCTTTTCAAACTTGACAGCTTTAAGACTTAGACTTCAACTTCATGACTCCTCCAGTCATGTTAGCTCAGGAATTATGGGAATTGAAGTCCACAAGTCTTAAACTTGCCAAGTTTGAAGACCCTTGCCCTACACCATTCTGCTTGGGGGGGGGGGGTGTTGGACTAGATGACCTCCAAGGCCCCTTCCAGTTCTGTTAATCTGTTAACATCCCCCCTCCAGCCATTGCGGCGGATGCAATTTGGGAGAAAGGCGGCCAGGACTAATTGATGTTTGCCAGCAACCTCTTCTTTTCCCCGGCTGCCGCAGAGCATCTACAGTTGGGGAGGTTGGTGGTGGGGGAGGCATAGGACATTCCTCCCCCCCCCCCCCCCCCCAACAACGGGGGCCCGGGGGGTTTCCCACCCCCCCCGGGGGGGGGGGCCCCCCCCGCCGCCTGGAAAAACCCCGGCGCCCCATTGCATTCGGGGGTGATGCTGGTCCTCAAACCGCCCCCCCCTCCGCTCCGCAGCCTTGGCCAGCGCTGAAAAGCTTGAGCGGCCAGGCGAGAGGGGGGGAGGAGCCTCAGAGGTATCTGGGCGGGCCCAGGGAGCGACGCGCGTCCAATGAGAGCGCCCGCGTCGGCGGCGCTCGCCCAATGAGGAGCGCGAAGGGGCGGGAAGCCAGCCAACGCCTCGGCGCTGTGGAATCCGTGGTGTTTCTCTCGCTGGCCCGGCGGCGGCGACGGGGATGAGGATGGCTGCCCTGGCGAGCCCGGCCGAGCGGGCAGTCTTGGTAAGCTTCCGAATCCAATGGCGGAGATGTCCGTGTGTTTGTGGGGGGGGGGGGGTGGGGGGCGGGGAAAGGAGCGAATTGAGAGAGCGCGTGACGTCATTGAAAGAGTGGGGGCGGCCGACGTCACTGCCCTTCGCGTGACGTCACCGGGCGACGTCGCTGCCCTTCGCGTGACGTCACCGGGCGAGGTTCTTGGCGCTTGTTTCTTTCGCACTTTGGGGGTGGGGGAGGAGGGGACAGGAGGGGCGTCGTCGCTTGCAGGAATGGCCCTTTGAGGTCTCCCTGACAACCCTGCGAGGTAGGCCAAAGGTGGAAGCCGGGTTGGCTCGGATCTGGGTTGGTTGCACGAGCCAGGGTTGCTTTGGTGTGTGTGTGGGGTGGGGGTTGCTTTGCAACCGGGGAGGGGGTTACAATTCAGCCCTGGTTTTGGGTCCAAAGCACCAACCCTATTTTAAAGCAATGGGGTGGGAATCTGGGCTGCTGAAATCCGGACCACCACCAGGGGGCAGCAGAGCTCTCCCCCCCCTCCTTTGGGTGACCCTGGGCTGCCTCCTCTGCAGCTTTGCAGCCCCAAACCCAGAGCTGTCCCAATGCAATACCAGGCGTAGTCGTATTGTGAGTCGCAGTCCTCGACTTACGGCCACAATCGAGCCCGGCGTTTCTTTTGCTAAGTGAAACAGTTAAGTGAGTTTTGCCCCCATTTGACGACCTTCCTTGCCACAGTTAAGTGAATCACCGCAGTTGCTAAGTGTGTCACGCGGTCGCTAAGTGAATCTGGCTTCCCCGTTGACTTTTGCTCATCAGAAAGTCGCAAAAGAGGATCATGTGACCTCGGGGACACTGCAACCGTCATACTGACCGTTCAAAGCACTGAAAAAAAGTGACTATTTATGACCATTTTCCACATTTATGACCATTGAGGTCATGTGATCAAAATTTAGGTGCTTGGCCATGACTCATATTTATGAAGGTTGCAGTGCCTTGGGGGGGTGGGTGTCATGTGATCAGCTTCCAAAACCACCTGACAAGCAACGGGGAAGCCAGATTCATTTCACAACCATGTTACTAACTTGAACAACTTCAGTGATTTCACTTAATGTGGCGAATAAGGTTGTAAAACGGGACCAAACTCACTTAAACCAACATTTCACTATGCAACAGAAATGCTGGGCTCAACTGTGGTCGTAAGTCGAGGAATACCTGTAGTTCAATATACACAAGTATATGCGCCTGGTATGCCTGAATACAGAGGCTCTAAATTATAGACCCATTTATTTGGTATATGCGTTGCATTTTTATTTGAGTTTCCCTTATGCCAGGTGTCAGCAACCCATGGCTCTGGAGCCACATGCGGCTCTTTGGGCCCTCTGCTGTGGCTTCCTGTTGGGTGATCCCACCACTGGCTGGCCCCACCCCTTGCCTTCCCCTCCCAGTCCTTCCCTGGCCTGAGAAGGTAAAACACAAAAAACAGAAATGAGAGGGAGGGGGAGAGAGAGAGAAAGAGAGATCCATTTTCCACAGGAAACACCAGGAGCCACAAAACCTGGGTAGGCGTGGTGGTGGTGGGTCATGTGACTGGGTAGGAGTGATGTTGAGTTGGCCACGCCCACCCAGGTTTTGTGGCTCCCGGTGTTTTCTGTGGGAATCAGGTCCAAATGGTTCTGGCACAAAAATAACAAAGTCCCAAAAGTAGATAAATTCCCTTTAATATCTCCAACTTGGCCCCCAATGTCCAGTTATCCTCGGCTGGAGATCAAACTCTTCCAGAAACAATCTACAAAGGGAAGAAATGCAGTCCGAACCCAAAGTACAGATAAATTAGAAATAAAAAAACCAACACAAACGACGCTGAAGTAATTAACACGACTTCCAAAAGATAATGAAGCGCACACAGTTGGGAGGACTCCAGAACCCAGATAAGACTTGACAAACAAAGACAATTCATGCTTTGCTTCCAGCAAGGTGCTGTGCGCAAACGCCCTTTTTAAATCCTGTTTTCCCAACTGCAGCTAATGAAGGGGATCAGGGCCCTTTCCTCCCCCGTAAACCGTGCAACTCACGTTGCTCCCTTCTCCGTTCCTCCCTGCGTGCCTTAGGATGAAGAGGGGATGGCCTTGGGTCTTCCTCTGAATGCCCAGCCGGACTGTGCCCTTCCCCCCGTTTCTTTCACAGCCACCAGAGCCACACTCCCACTCCCTGTCAGCTGCTCAATCTCCCCCTCAGAATCAGACTCCAACAAGGGCACGATAGGCTCTTTGAGTGTTTAAGGTTGCAGACCCCTGCCTTATGCCTACACACGTGTGCAATACAAATCAGCTTTTTTCATCAGCTGCACAACTCTATGAAGTGAGTTGGGCTGAGAGTGTGTGACTGGCCCCAAATCTCCATTTCATCCCTAAAGAGTCCTGGCTTCTAGCTTGGTGCCTTAACCACTGGACCAAACTGCCTCCGTATTGCAACTCTTAAGTTGCTGGACTCACAGGTCAACGCTCTCGTGCAGGAATAGCTCCATTAAGCTTTTTAAAATTGCTCGAAAACGCCTTTCTTATATAATTCCCAGGATACTGTGCTAAGGCATATGATTATAATTTTTATCCAAGCTCATCTTTGGTCTTAGAACAGCGGGCTAGTATAATTAAAGCAAAAGCTATAGAAAATGACTTTTCTGTTTGCAGGCTACGCCAGTATACAGTAAAATATAATTAGGAGAGGTCTTCCATGATGTTAAATAGGGGTAGCCCAACTTAACATTGTTTTGGGGTTTTTTGCCCAAATCACTCAAGGCATCTTCTAACAAATGTTCTTTGTGTATTTGGGGGATCTTGGTAAGTCCTGTGTACACTTATCTCTTGCTGACCTCGTTCCTGTTTGAGAATAGACAATGAAAGTACAGTTCACTCTTGTCGTATTTGGACAGAAAGTCCTTGTTTCCTACAGATTAGGAGAGGAACTGCTAAAATTGGCCAGAAGCTTTGGAACAGCGAATTATTTGCTGAAATAATTCATACAGCGAGATAATAGTTAAAGAATGTTGAAGAATTTACGAGGAAATTATTTTTCCCCTATGGCAACACAAAAGGATTTGTTGTTTTCATCTTCCTTTTTTAAAAAAAAAAAAAATCCCGGATTATTTTTTTTTTTCATTTCCATTTTGGGATTTTTTGCAAGTTTTTCATCTGGGTGTAAATCAGGTCTGAATCTGCCTTTTTAAAAAGAAAAAAAAAAGCAGGTTCTATCCTAAGGAGATAATTCCAAATACCTCACTGGTGGGTTATGGTTACAGATAATCCCAGACTTAAGACCGTAATTGAGCCCGGAATTACGATCATAAATTGTGCCAGTCATTAAGTGAGTCACCCAATCTTATGAGGTTTTTTTTTTTACCGTGCCATTAAGCGAATCACTATGGCCATTAAGTGAATGCGATCATTAAGCTAATCCATTGTCTGCAACGGGCATTTTTTGCAGAAACAGGAAATAAATGTCAAAGCAAATGTTCCGATTTTTTTTAAAGTTGTAAATTGTGGTCACAGGACTGCGGGACAGTGCCAAAAGCCAGTTGCTGGCCACCCAAAATATAATCCCATGACTGCTTGGGGAGGGAGGAGCCATCGTGAATCTATGTGTGTGTGTATGTGTGTGTGTGTGTGTGTGCGTGCACGCACACACACACGTAGTCAGAGGCAGAATTCTCGATCCCTGTGCTTCGCTACGAAACTATGTGATTGGGCTTAGTTTTTGGGGAGGAAAATAAGGGGGAAAATTTCTGCCTCTGCCTACCAGCATCCGTCGGTATTCATCTGGCTAGCATCCTGTCATTGTGTGAGAGAATTGAGGGAAAACTGAAAGAGTATTTGCTGTGTGAGCAAGAAAGAGACAGCAAGGAGCCTGGGTGTGGCTTAACTCAACTGTTCTGTACTAAAGCTGCTTGCTACACTGAAACTGAACCTCCTCTGTTTGTGTTTTGCATTTGGAACAGATTTCTTTTCAGGTGAGGAGGTGGAGCAGAACTCCTTAGCATCAGAGCATGTTAATAATAATAATATAGGAAATACTCTAAATGCTCTGATGGTCCTTTCGAAAAATCCTTTCTTAGTGAGCACCTAGAAGCCAAGAGGAACATACGTGCCAAATTTCAAGTTTGTAGGATTTACAGTTCTGGAGATTTTGTGATGATCCATGAGCTTTTTTTATAGATTTGGGTTTTTCTTTCATACAATACGTGCTTAACGAACAGTGTACTCTCTAGATCAATTCATTTACACCTCAATCTCCTAATTTCTACCTCTGTTGTCCAACCATTGTTAAAACATCCCAACTTCGAAGATATTCTGTGTCTTCTTTTTCTTTTATCTTCAAGTGTTCATTTCTGCACAGTCCAATATTTTTTTTAATTACATCTTCTTCTGTAGATGTTTCCTTGCTTTTTCAAAGTTGTGCAAATACAATTCTGGCCGCTGTTAAAACATGCAATATCTACTATATATTCTCTTTGTCATATTTCCCTAACAAAAATAGTTCCGGCTTAAAATCTATAATGCTGTCTTAACATTTTTTCATAACCACATACGCATTTTCGCCCAAAATCTTTTTGCCATCGTGAATTTTGATTCTGGGTTGTAAGTGACCTTGGGGAGGTCCATTGGTTGTGGATTACCTGTATTTTGTTCCTTTGCTGTCTCATCCGAGACTGCAGGCTTGTGAATGTAGACACAAGTTAATGATTAAAGTGATGTTTAAATTGTCAGGGATCACAGCCTTCTGGAGGAATTTATTTGTCTTTAATCGCTGCACAACGACTAAGGTGCCCTTGTTAGGAAACCTGGCTAAAATAATTCCATTGTCCTTCCAAGGACTTCTCCATGCGCTTTTAAGCCAGATGCTCCTGGGTAGTTTATGGAGTCATTCCTCGCCAGATGACTTGGTTTTTACTTCCATTTGCTGTCGTTGCTTTTTGACCAAACTTCACTTTTTTCCCCACGTGTGGGAATTCTGCTACCTTAACAGATAACAGATAATCAGAGCTGGAAGGGATCTTGTAGGTCATCTAGTCTAAACCCCCGCCCAAGCAGGAGACCCTACACCATTTCTGACAAATGGCAGTCCAGTCTCTTCTTGAAAGTCTCAAGTGATGACGTTCTCAAAACTTCTGAGGGCAAGCTATTCCTTTGGTTGTTTGTTCTCACTTTCAGAAAGTTTCCCCTTATTCCCAAGCTGAATCTCTCCTTGATCAGTTTCCATCTGTGGAAAGGGAACTTCATGAGGACAGTGGTGACACCCAAGCAGGAAAAGCCCGAAGGGAACATCAGGCCAGCCATAAAACAAACTTGCATAGGAAAAGAGATTTAATAAAAGGTATTGAAAGAAGCCCCCTAGACAAAAGCCAAGTAATTAAGAAAGCTAAGGAAACAAGAAAAGAAAACCCTTACAAACACAAGACATGCCAAATCAGCTAAACAAACAGACAAAAGACACGACATAAATTCCATAGCAGACAGGAGATTGCCACAAAACAAATATAAGAAAACATTAGGAAACTGATAATCCAATCAAACTACCCTGCAAAGTTTGCCTTCTGCACCCCACGGAGTTTACCCTCCAACGGAAATGAAGACAACCCCTGACAGGATTTAAAACATTAAGAAATACAAACACAAGCACTCACACACAAAAGGAGAAAAAAGGTATAAAAATCAGGGTTTTTATTATACAAAGAGAGCTAGCTCCAGGAACGCAGACTTCTTGCTATCTCTCGCCTTCCTGAAAAATAAAAAGAACCGGCTTCCAAGTAGTTGTCTGAATCCTTGCACTGGAGTACTCCCAGCAGGAAAACTGAACCCTCAGAAGAAAGGCATTTTCCAGCCTTTCAACACATCCATTATTCCTTTTCTGGCCTTCAGGTGCTTTGGAAAACAGCTTGATCCCCTCCTCTCTGTGGCAGCCCCTCAAATATTGGAAGACTGCTCTCATGTCTCCCCTGGTCCTTCTCTTCACTAGACTAGCCAGGCCCAGTTCCTGCAACCGTTCATCGTATCTTTTAGCCTCCAGTCTCCTAATCATCTTGGTTGTTTTTCTCTGTACTTTTGCTAGAGTCTCAACATCTTTTTTATAGTATGGTGACCAAAACTGGATGGCCTTACTAAGGCTTTATAGAGTGGTATTAGTACCTCCCTTGATCTCTATTGTATCCCTCTGTTAATTGCACTTTAGGATCGCAGTGGCTGTTTTGGCTGCTGCTGCTGCACACTGCTGGTTCCTATTTAATTGGTTGTCCACTAAGACTCCAAGATCCTTCTCACAGTTTCTGCTGTTAAGCCTGGTTTCACCCAGTCTATATGTGTACTTTTGGTTTAAAATAATAATAATAATGCTGGTTTGGCTATAGAGCAAAATTGGGGCTAAAGAGCAACATTGGGTGTCCAGTAAGAACTCGTTCTGTAAAACGGATGTTCGTATGGAAGGGAGTCGGCGGGCGGTGAGTTGGGGTTCAAACCTAAGTCTTTCAGATGTCCTCAACAATCACAAGGGAGCCCCAGATTTCCATGGCTAAACAAGGCAGTGTGTGTTCAGCGAGTTTCACCTCATTTTACGGCCTTCCTTGTCACAGTTCTTAAGCAAATGGCTGCAGTTCAGTTACTAACACGGTTGTTGAATGAATTGGGTTTCCCCGTGGATTTTGCCTATCACATGACCCCAGGGACACTGCAACCGTCGTAAGCGTGAGTCAGTTGCCAAGTGCCTGAGTTTTGATCAGGTGACCCTGGGGAGGCTGCAATGATCGTAAGTGTGAAAAACGGTCATAAGTCACTTTAACTTCAAATGGTCACTGAATGAACTGTTGTAAGTTGAGGGCTATCTGTACTTTAATCGGACCTTCCCCTTCTATAGAAAATCCATCTATTTTTATTTTTTTTCCAAAATACGGTGCAAATATCTAGATGTATTTATTTACTTATTTACATGGCCACCTAACTCAAAGTAATGGATTCTGGGTAATGTATGAAAAGCAAAAAGAAATATCCAACTCACAAATACAAAAACAACAGATCACTTCCAAAAGCTATGAAGACCATAAAGTGATGATCAGAAATGAAATCTGTTTTTAAATTGGAGATCTCTACTCTTACCTTGACTTTAAGAGCCTAGGGAAAGCACCAGATCTCAACTACAAGTAGATGTGTAACTTCGAAATGGTCTCTAAATGAATGTTGTAAGTCGAGGACTAGCTACAATACCTTTTGGGGTTGTGGTGTGCTGTTTCTCAGTTTATTGAACCCCTTGCCCAAATGAGATGTGCTTTATTTTCAGAACATGCAGAGCCCGTAGCTAAATTTGGTCCCTGCGCAGCATAAAACCCCCATGCCTATTCAGTGGCATTTTATGAAATCCTTTTGTCCCTTGTGGTGTGTGGGATTCCTAATTTGAATACAGTTTGCAGAAAGGGGCAGTGATAATGTTGGTCTTAATATCCTCCCTCCCCTCTCTCCTTTCCTTCCCTTTTTACTTTCTTTCTTTCTCTTTCTCTCTCCCCTTTCCTTCCCTTCTTTTTATTTTCTTTCTTTCTCTCTCCTTCCCTTTTTATTTTCTTTCTTTCTCTCTCCTTCCCTTCCCTTTTTATTTTATTTTTCTCTTTCTTTCTCTCTCTCCTTCCCTTCCCTTCTTTTTATTTTCTTTCTTTCTCTCTCCTTCCCTTCCCTTTTTATTTTCTTTCTTTCTCTCTTCTTCCCTTTTTATTTTCTTTCTTTCTCTCTCCTTCCCTTCCCTTTTTATTTTCTTTCTCTCTCTCTCCTTCTCTCTCTCCTTCCCTTCCCTTCTTTTTATTTTCTTTCTTTCTCTTTCCTTCCCTTTTTATTTTCTTTCTTTCCTTCCCTTTTTATTTTCTTTCTTTCTCTCTCCTTCCCTTCCCTTTTTATTTTCTTTCTTTCTATCTCCTTCCCTTTTTATTTTCTTTCTTTCTCTCTCCTTCCCTTTTTATTTTCTTTCTTTCTCTCTCCTTCCCTTTTTATTTTCTTTCTTTTTCTCTCCTTCCCTTTTTATTTTCTTTCTTTCTCTCTCCTTCCCTTCCCTTCTTTTTATTTTCTTTCTTTCTCTCTCCTTCCCTTTTTATTTTCTTTCTTTCTCTCCCCTTCCCTTTTAATTTTCTTTCTTTCTCTTTCTTTCTCTCTCTCCTTCCCTTCTTTTTATTTTCTTTCTTTCTCTCTCTCTCTTTCTCCCTCTCTCTCTCTCTCCCCTTCTCTTTTTATTTTCTCTCTCTCTCTCTCTCCCCCTCCCTCCCCCCTCCTCTCTCCAGGAAGAAGAATTTAAATGGCTTTTAGGAGAGGAGGTTCACTCCGTCCTTCGTCAGCTGCAAGAGATCCTGAAGGTGCTTACAAGCAAATTTGCTCTAAGGATCAGGGCCTTGTCTTGCCAGTTTTGCTGTTTTAACACTGGTCGTCCTTGACTTAACGACCACAATTAAGCCCAAAACTCACCTTGCTAAGTGAGGAAATTCCTTAAGCAACTTTTGCCACATTTTATGACTTGTCTTGCCGCAACCCTGACCTCCCGTTACAGCTGCCACATCATCCTGGGAAGGACACGGCTGCTTTAAAGAGCCCCAAAGAAGCTGTAGTTTTGATCTTGCCTCCAAAGCGGACAGCCTCCTTTGAAGTTGGACTCTTCTCTCCCCACCCCCATCCTTCCTTTGCCTGCTATGTTGCGTCCATGGGGGTTGGGTGGTTTGGCTGGAATTTCTAAGCAAGCTACTAATGATTTATTCATCCTATTGATCTGGCAGGCCTAGAACACATCTTGAATGTGTGAGTTGAATTTAACTCACAGCAGTGAAAAGCTGCGAAGCATCTGCGGATGGCAAACGGAAGCGGGGGGGGGGGGGGGGGCTGGAATGGGTGGTTTGCACCTTTGGCTTGGTGGGGTTTATTTGCTTTCACTCTCTTGGATTCAGGGAAGAGAAATATTTGGAGCTCCTGGTGCCTCTGGCCCTGATCCTCTTCCTTTCCTTTCTCATCCAGGAGGCTTCTCAGCGGTTCAATTTGCCAGCCAGCAGCTCAGAAGGGCCCGTAAAACAGGAGAACTTCATCCTGGGCAGCTCCAAGTAAGAATTGGACTTTATGGAGGGACCCATTTTTTTTTCCACAGCAGGCAAGAAGAAGACACGAAGACCCCTGGCCTAACCCAGAAAGCAGCCAGCCCAGGAGGGAAGGAAACTTAGGGATGCTTTCCCAAACCATCCCTTCCCTGCTGCAGCTTGAATTTTTTTTTGCAAAAATTGGGTTGAGCCGCATTCTCTGGGTTGGGAACAACCATTCTTATGAGCCAGGGTGGCGCAGTGGTTAGAGTGCAGTACTGCAGGCTACTTCTGATGACTGCCGGTTGCCTGCAGTTTGGCCGTTTGAATCTCACCAGGCTCCAGGTTGACTCTGCCTTCCATCCTTCCGAGGTGGGCAAAATGAGGACCCCGATTGTTGGGGGCAAGAGGCTGACTCTGTAAACCGCTTAGAGAGGGCTGGAAAGCATCATGAAGTGCTATTGCCATTGTCCCTCCCTCCCTCCTCCCTCCCTCTCTTATTCCCTTTCTCATTCTCCTTCCTGGGGGAGCAGTGGTTAAAATACAGTATTGCAGGCTGACTCTGCCCACTGCTAGCAGTTCGATTCTCACCATCCTTCCATCCTTCTGAAATGGGTAAAACAAGGGCCCACATGGCCGAGAGCATTATGCTGATTCTGTAACCCGCTTAGAGGGGCTGGAAAGCACTATAAAGTGGTATATAAGTCTAAGTGCTATTGCCACTGCCCTTCCTTCCTTCCTTCCTTCCTTCCTTCCTTCCTTCCTTCCTTCCTTCCTTCCTTCCTTCCTTCCTTCCTTCCTTCCTTCCTTCCTTC
>NW_020716750.1:162903-174570 GCF_900518725.1 Notechis scutatus
CCTCTCTTATTCCCTTTCTCATTCTCCTTCCTGGGGGAGCAGTGGTTAAAATACAGTATTGCAGGCTGACTCTGCCCACTGCCAGCAGTTCGATTCTCACCATCCTTCCATCCTTCTGAAATGGGTAAAACAAGGGCCCACATGGCCGAGAGCATTATGCTGATTCTATAACCCGCTTAGAGAGGGCTGTAAAAGCACTGTGAAGTATTATATAAGTCTTAAGTGCTCTTGCTCTTCCTAGCAGCTGGAGAACGGATGCGAAAGATCAGGGCTGTTGATTTAATGCCTTGTCTTCTCTAGAAAAGGAAATGAGTTCCCTGTGTGAGAAACCTTTCATCTCTTTCCTGTGTCCGGGGATTGGTGCAAAGCAGAACGTTCAGCCTAATGATCCGCCAGCTGCAACCAAAGCCTGGCGGCCCTTTTATTTTTATTTTTTTTTTAAAACGTATTCAAGGCAGCATGCATTTCATCATCCAATCCCTCACTGGGCCTGTTTTGAGATTCACGATCCAGTTGTATCAAAAGAGCAAGGAGAGCAAACCGAAGCTAGCCCTGGGTGCTAAACCAGTTTGTCCCTTGCTTGTTAGGAGAATCACTTTATCTGTATCGGATTTACCGTTGGTGCCGGCAAAGCTGGCTGAAACCAGACGCTCCCAATCTCTCCCAAATGGTTAGAAGGGCATTTTGGAACATAAAACACTATTGTTGAAGTCCACAAGTCTTAAAAGTTGCCAAGTTTGGGGACCCCCTGATATAGAATAATAGAATTGGAAGGGACCTCGGAGGTCTTCCAGTCCAACCCTCTGTTCAAGCAGGTGACCCTGTACCCTTTCAGATAAATGATTGTGCAGCCTTTATTTTATTTTTTTTGGAAACCCTCCAGGGATGGAGCCACCCACAACTTCTGCAGGCAAGTTGGTTCATTGCTGTCACCCTTAGGACATTTCCCCTTAGTTTTGCTTCTCGGTCTGGTCCCATCCTTGGCTTCTCGTCCTGCCTTTCAGCGTTTGGAAAACAGTCCCCCTCCCTTGTCTTTGTAGAAGCCCCTCAAATATTGGAACAGGACTATCCAGGGATTGCTGGTGTGCAAGGCGAGGAAGGGTCGCCTTGTTTTGCCCCATTAATGCCCTGCCTTTATTTCAGTGTCGACCAGGTGAAAGGAGTCCTAACCCTCCAGGGAGACGCTTTGTGTCAAGCGGTGAGTTCAAGGGGCAGGCTTTCTTCCTTGGGGAAGGGGGAGAGACAGGGAGGGAGGGAGGGAGAGAGAGAGAAAAACAGAAACTGAATGAAACAGAAAGAATTAGATAGATAGATAGATAGATAGATAGATAGATAGATAGATAGATAGATAGATAGATGATAGATAGGAAAGAAAGAGAAAGGAAAGAAGAAAGAAGAAAGAAAGGAAAGAAAGAAAGAAAGAAAGAAAGAAAGAAAGAAAGAAAGAAAGAAAGAAAGAAAGAAAGAAAGAAAGAAAGAAAGAAAAGAGAGAGAAAGAAAGAGAGAGAGAGACAGAGACAGAGAGAAAGAGAGAGAGAGACAGAGACAGAGAGAAAGAGAGACAGAGAGAGAAAGAGAAAGAGAATGAAATATAAGCAGGTAGGCAGGAAAAAACACACACGCACATATATATATATAAAGAGAGAAACAGAATGATAGACAGACAGACAGACAGATAGACAGACAGTAGAAAGAAAGAAACACAGAAAGAATGAAACAGGCAGACAGAAACACATACACACATACAAATATATATAAAGAAAGAAACAGAATAAAACAGATAGTAGATAGTAGATAGAAAGAAATAAAGAAAAATTAAGAAAAACACAGAAAGAGAAGGAATGAAACAGATAGGCAGACAGATACACACACCGCACACATATAAATATATAAAGAGAGAAACAGAATGAAGGAAATAGTTACATACATACATAGAAACACACACATATAGAGAGGAAGAGAAACAGAATGAAACAGAGTCAGACAGATAGATAGAAACACACAAACAGAAAGTGTGCGTAGCTATTGAACCCTTTATCTCCCTCCTCATTTCTTGGCTGGCCAACAGATCTCTTTGGGGAACCCAATTCCTGGCTTGGTCAGAAGGATCAGCTAAACAACTCTCTGGCAGCCTTTGTTTACCCCAAGCCTGTTTTGTTTTTTCACTCCAAAGGAACAAGAGGCACCATCTTGCAAATGCAGCTCAGGAAACATTTCCACTGTTCTCTGCTTGATAATCCAGCACCCTCACACCCCTTTTATTTCATTTTGTTTGTCAAGTTTGGGGATTTAATTTCCCCTGCTGGAAATTTGATGGGTGGGGGGGATGTTTATTGGATCTGAATTCTGGAAGGAAGATTGTGTGATCTAACAGGCTCCTGTGCTCTTTTTCTCCTCCCCTCCCTTTCACAGGACATTAACTTGAAAATGCCCAGGAATAACCAGCTGGTCCACTTTGCCTTCCGGGATGACAAACAGTGGAAACTCCAGCAAGTATGTTTCATCTCTTGGACTTTGGGGGAATCTCTCTCCCTGTTTAAAGGAATTGGGGGGGAGGTCTTAGTTTCGGGGGAATAAACACCAAGAGAAAAGAAAACATTGCACTTCCCACTTTCCAAACGTGCAAGAATTTTCCAAATTACTTTTACTCTCTCCCTTCCCTGCTTTCTCAACTCCCTACCCAAAACCTAAATTCTTTGATACGTTTTCTTTTTTTAAAAAAATCAATTTACGGAGATGGAAGTCTGCATTTCACATATTGCATCGATAAAACAAACAAATCAAAATTACAATTTTTCGGAGTATAAGACACTTTCCAGCCCCCCAAAAAAGTGGGTGGAAATGTCTGTGCATCTTATTTTATACAGCGAATGTTGCCGAAGCCCCGCCCACCTGCCAGCCCCACCCTTTGGCCTCTGCCTCGCAACACTTTGCCTCCTTGCAGCAAACAGCCTGTTTCAGCTTCAGCACAGCCTGATTACCATAAGCAGCTGGTTGTCGGTTGGATCGGCCTCCTGGAATACCGACGAACAGCTGTTTCAGGATGCAGGGATTTCCATAGCCTATCGCCATCTCCACATGCCCCGTTTTCGGCCTCCACGCGCCCCATTTTCCACCCGTTCCAATCCCTGCCGCCCAGAACAGGCCGAAAACGGGGCACGTAGAAGTTGAAAACGAGATGCAGAGGGTGAAAATGGGGCGCACGGAGACGGCAAGAGGCGATGGCAAATCCCTGCAGCCTGAAATAGCTGATCGTTGGGAGGCCATCCAACTGACAATCAGCTGCTTGTGATAATCAAGTCTGTGCTGAATGTGAAACAGGCTGTTTGCTGCAAAGAGGCAGAGGCAGATTTTTTTCCTTCTTGTTTTCCTCCCCAAAAGCTAGGTGTGTCTTATACTTTGAAGCGCCTTATACTCCGAAAAATATGTAGGCTAGTTGTAGGAACTGTGGATTTTTTAGGCTTCTCTAGCAAAGAAACTACAGAGACCTCGGCATGGAGGGACATGTTGACAAAACACCTCTCAGTTTGTTATCCTTTTACACAATCAGCCGGGGGCCAGCTGTATCCTGCTCCAGTGGCCTCTAACCTCATTCAAACTTGCCTGTATTGGTTGGGGACATTTAAGCTTTGTGGGAGAAAGCTTTGGAGAAAGCTAAGCTGGTCAGAATGGTGCCTTGAGAATAACAACAGGCCGTCCTCAACTTACAACTGGGATCCGAAAATGCATTGTTAAACAATATGGTTGTTCAGAGATGGTTATCTGCAACCTTCCTTGCTGGATTCCTGTTGATTTTGCTTGTCGGAAGCCAGCAGAGAAGGTTGCAAATAGAGAACACACACACACACACACACACGCACGCACGCACGCACGCACGCACACAGGCATGCTGTAAACATCATAAATGCCAAATCGCTGGATCATAAATCACAGGGGCTGTAAGTGCAAGGAGCCGTTGTAAGTCACTTTTTTTTTAGTGTCCTTGTAATAACTTCAGAAGGTTGCTAAATAGCAGTGGCGCTTAGAATTATATACCGCTTCACAGGGCTTTTTACAGCCCTCTCTAAGTGGTTTACAGAGTCAGCCTCTTTGCCCCCAGCAATCTGGGTCCTTATTTTACCCACCCCGGAAGGAGGGAACCTTGAGCCAGTTAGGATCGAACTGTTGGCAGTGGGCAGACTTAGTCTGCAATGCTGCATTCTACCCACTGCGCACCATGGATGGATGGAAGAATGGATGGATGGAAGAATGGAAAGGGAAGGAAGGAAGGAAGGAAGGAAGGAAGGAAGGAAGGAAGGAAGGAAGGGAGGAGGGAGGGAGGGAGGAAGACCAAATGAGTCTCTTAGACTGAATCTGGATCATCCTGGGTGTGTGTGGGGTGTGTTTGTCTCTTATCCGAGTTTGGTTTCTTTTTCAGATTCAGGATGCCAGGAACCATGTCAACCAAGCGGTCTACCTGCTTACCAACCGGAGCGCCAATTACCAGTTCAAGACAGGATGTGAAGTTCTCAAGGTGAGCCAAGGATGCTGCTTCCAAGCTTTCAACCAGACCAAACCAGAGAACGTTTGAGCAATTCTGAAACCCTGAATCTGTGACCCAAGACCCCCTCGACCTACGCCCGTAATTAAGGCTGGCAATTACAGTTCTAACTCATGGCCGTCATAAAACGGGTCATCACCAGACTGACATGATTTTAGACCAGGGGTCCCAAAACTCGGCAACTTTAAGATTCGTGGACTTCAACTCCCAGAATTCCTCAGCCAGCTATGCTGGGAGTTGAATTCTGGGAGTTGAAGTCCACAAGTCTTCAAGTTGCCAAGTTTGGAGACCTCTGTTTTAAACCTTTTTTTTTTTGCAGCGGTTGTTAAGTGAACCGTCAAGGCCGTTAAGCAAACCCATGGCTCACTAGGGGTTGGTTTTGTCAGAAACCGGAAGTAAATGCCGGCTTTTGGCAAAAAAACCCTCTGTTTCCTCCCTTCCCATCTTTAACTATAATTTTACCTCCATTGGAATTTCTACTTTTATTCTTTTAAAGATATTTATTTGTTGTTTATTGATTTTAACCTTTTCAATGCTGGTAGCTGGCTTCATTTACAAGTTGGGCAGCAGATAAGTTCAATAAATAAATAAATAACATTGTTGTAAATCGTGGTCACGTGACCACGGGTTGCTTTTAATTATTCTTAACATGCTTTAATGTTTAATTTATAGAACTTATTTCCACCCATGCCTCTTCTCTTTCTAAAAATGGTTGAATGACCAAATCCACATGGAAGCTAATAGAAACAATATTGTTGGAGCACCATGAGAAGGATTGAGAGACTCATGCTGGGCTCATCAGAAGCCTGTCTGATCACAGCTAGAAACAGATTTTTGTCTCAATTTTTGAATGAAAGCAAGATAGGATAGAATTAGAATTAGAATTAGAATTAGAATAGAATAGAATAGAATAGAATAGAATAATAGAATAGAATTGAATTGAATTGAATTGAATTGAATTGAATTCTTTATTGGCCAAGTGTGTTTGGACACACAAGGAATTTGTCTTTGCTACATAAGCTCTCGGTGTACATAAAGAAAAAAATAAAATACATTCATCATAAATCATAAGATACTACACTTAGTGATAGTCACAGGATACTAAATAAGCAATCAACACAAATCATCGTAGGAAAATAAATAAAACAATTTAAATTGTAAAGATACAAGCAACATGGATATAGCCATAAGTAGGAGGAGAGAGGTAATAGGAAGGATGAGAAGAGTAATAGTAATACAGTCTCAGCAAATAGTTTGACAGTGTTGTGGGAATTACTAGTTGTTTAGCAGAGTGATGGCATTTGGGGGGAAAACTGTCCTTGTATCTAGTTGTTCTGGTGTGCAGTGCTCTATAGCGTCGTTTTGAGGGAAGGAGTTGAAACCATTTATGTCCAGGATGTGAGGGGTCTGTAGATATTTTCACAGCCCTCTTTTTGACTCTTGCAGTATGCAGGTCCTCAATGGAAGGCAGTTCTGTAGCAATTGCTTTAAGAGCATTATCTGCTCTTAAGAAGAGCCTTTAGCGAGGACTCGGGTCAAATCTTTTTGGTTGACTTATTAGCCAAGAAGTAGATTCTCTCTGTGTTAATAATTAAATGTTCCAAAGCACCTTAGGAATCTGTTTTGCCCCTTGTACGGCCCGGATTCTGCAGTTGTAAGGACAGTGGCCTGGATGATTCTCTAGGAGCTGCTGCCTAATCCGTTGGAACGGAGACACGTTTCAAGTGTAGAGAAATGGGGTAACATTTGGAAGCAGCTCAGGCAGACATCTCCCCTCATTCACTGGAGTATAAGGCCGGGGGGAGGCACAGCACAACGAGACTTGCAAGATTCTGTCGTTAATGGCCAATCTCAATCTAAGAATTTTTAACTCCCTCCCTCCCCCCAATATTACAAAGTTATATAAAGCCATAGTAAGACCAGACTTAAAATACTGCACCTAGTTTTGGTCATCCTGTTAGGAAAAAGATGTTGAGACTCTGGAAATAGTGCAGAGAAGAGCCACAGGAGGTTAGAGCTAAAATATATGAAGAAGGGCTGCAGGAATTGGGTATGTCTGGTCTGGTGAAAAGAAGGAATGACATGATTAGAATTAGAATTCTTTTATTGGCCAAGTGTGATTGGACACACAAGGAATTTGTCTTTGGTGCAAATTCTCTTAGTGTACATAAAAGAAAAGATACATTCGTCAAGAGAAGGAGGAGGAGGAGGAGGAGGAGGAGGAGGATAGAGAATAGAATAGAATAGAATAGAATAGAATAGAATAGAACAGAACAGAACAGAACAGAACAGAACAGGAATAGAATAGAATACTTTATTGGCCAAGTGTGATTGGACACACAAAGAATTTGTCTTGGTGCAAATTCTCTTAGTGTACATAAAAGAAAAGATACATTCATCAAGAGTCAAGAATCATAAGGTACAACACTTAATGATAGTCTAGGGTACAGTGATAGCAGTTTTCCAATATTCAAGGAGCCGCTGCAAAGAAGAGAGGAGGTCAGCCTATTCTCCAAAGCACCTGAAGGCAAGATACAATAGGTGGAACTACTGTAGGAGAGAAGCAACCTAAAACTAAGGAGAAACTTCCTAACAGTGAGAACAATTAATCAGTGGAAACAGCTTGCCTTCAGAAGTTGTGGGTGGTCCATCCGTGGAGGCTTTTAAGAAGAGACTGGACAGGCACTTGACTGGAATAGGGCAGGGGGATCAAACTCGATTTCATTGAGGGCCACATCAGGGTTGTGTGTTTACCTCCAGGTGGGCGTGGCCAGCTCGACGTCACTCGTGTGATCAAATGCCACTTTTGCTAGTAGTTTGTTTGCTAGCACTCTGCCAGCGAAAACGGAGCTTGTGAGGGCCCTCCCGACCTCCGTTTTCACTGGCAGGAGGCTGCAGGAGGTCATCACAGCCAAAACGGATGTGTGATCCTTCCAGGATCACACGTGGCCCTCACGAGCTCTGTTTTTGCTGGCAGAGGCACTGTGGGCCGGTCCTTCAGTGTTTCCAAGGCAGCCTGTGGACCAGATCTAAGCTTGCCGCAGGCCGAATCCAGCCATGGGCCTTGAGTTTGACACTCCCCTGGTATAGGGTCTCCTGCTTGAGCAAGGGGTTGGACTGGGAGGGTCCAACTCTGTTAACTGTCTTGTGGAGTTGATTTCCTTGTCCGGGTGATTTCCTCGTCTGGGGCTGAGAGCCAACCCCATGTCCAAATCAGCCTAAGACTGAGTATGTTGGGTTTTTTTTCTTCTTTTCCTTCGCCCCAGCTGATGGATGCTGTGATGCTTCAGCTGACACGAGCTCGGAATCGTCTCACCACGCCTGCCACTTTGAGCTTGCCAGAGATCGCCAGCAGTGGACTCACGGTAACCTTAGGGGTGCGGGAAACTTTAGAGGGTGTGTTGTGGCCCGCCAGCGGCTAGCGGAGCTGGCAGCAGAGTCGGACAGTGAGGAGGTTGGGCAGGAACCTGGGCCAGTCTTAGAGGCTGAGGAAGGCTCGGTCGAGGGCTCTGCATTGGAGGCAGAGATGGGGCCAAGGCAGGCTGGCAGTTATCAGCTGCCTTCAGAGTCGGCCAGCAGTGAGGTGGGGGAGCAGCTGGAGCCAGTTCCCAGCCTGCGCATGCACAGAGCTGCCAAAAGAAAAGAACAATTACGAACTAAGGATCGACGTGAGAGTTAGGCCACAGGTGGACAGTGAATGGCCCCTCCCATAGGGATTAAAAGGGGAGCAAAAGGGGAGGGGGACTTTTGCAGGAAACAATTCATTCGTTGCAGCAGTGTGAAGATCTGCCTGTGCATCTCAGACCCTGTGCCGAGTCCTTCCGTATCAGCACTGCGTTTGGAAATATTTACTTGGCAGCTCTCCAGGCTAGATAAGGTCTGTGCTTACAATTAGACCCTTGAAAGGCTGTTTGCCAGGCCTTTGGCTGAATGTGAATGCAAGAAATTCACCTTCGTTTAATAAAATGGGTTTTGCAGGGACAAAAAGTCTGCTTAGTGCTTTTGGGGGAAGCCTAGATCAGAACAGGGTGAGAAAATCGATTATTCAGAATGCCAGCTGAACTATTATTAATCGGCTGGGTTTGTCCTCTTTTCTTTTCTCTCCAGAAAATGTTCACTCCATCTCTGCCTCCAGACATCCTGGTCAATTTCTACATCAACCTAAATAAGGTCTGCTTAACGGTCTACCAGTTGCATCCTCTGCAGCCCAGTTCCACAAAGGTATGGAAGCAGCTGGGGAAAATCCCAGGATTCTCTCTCCTAGACCCTTGGCTCTTTATTTTTATTTTTAGAAAATAACCTTTACCAAAAATTTGAAACATTCAAATACAAAATACAATACGAATATTTAAAATGAAAGCGTTGTGTATATTGTAAACCATTTTGACAGTGCTTACATTTCAATTGTGGTTAGAGTGCAGTGCTGCAGGCTACTTCTGCTGGCTGCCTGCAATTTGGCAGTTCGAATCTCACCAGGCTCAAGGTTGACTCAGCCTTCCCACCTTCCAAGGTGGGTAAAAGGAGGTCCCAGATTGTTGGGGGCAAGAGGCTGACTCTGTAAACCACTTAGTGAAGCACTGTGAAGCGCAATATAAGTCAAGTGCTATTGCTATCATCCAACCTAGAACTAAGGAGAAATATTCTGAGAGCGAGGATAATTAATCAGTGGAGTAGCTTGCCTCCTGGAATTTTTTTTTAGAATAGAATAGAGCTGGAAGGGACCTTGGAGGTCTTCTAGTCCAGCCCCCTGCTCAAGCAGGAGAACCTATATCATTTCAGATAAGTGACTGTCTAGACTGTTCTTAAAAACCTCCAGTGATGGAGCACCCACAACTTCTGAAGGCAGCTTCTGCTCCACTGGTTAATTGTCCTCCCTGTTATGAAGTTTCTCCTTAATTCCAGGTTGCTTCTCTCCTTGATTAGTTTCCATCCCTTGTTTCTTATCCTGCCTTCTGGTGCTCTGGAAAATAAATTGACCCACTCAACTTACGGACTTGTGAGTCCTCCATCGCTGTAGGTTTTCAAAAACAGCCTGGACAATCATTTGACTGAGGTGCTACAAGGTCTCCTGCCTTGAGCGGGGGCGGGGGGTTGGACTAGAAGACCTCCAAGGTCCCTTCCAGTTCTAAAATTCTATATCCTAACATTATATAAGTTAGGACTCCCTTGGTTGTAACAACTGTAGTAACGTAATCTTGCAAATCTGAATGTATTTCCCCTCCCTTTCTTTATCTTCATGTGAACTAATGAGATGTTTATCGGAAATGTTTTCTCAGCATACTCTCTGGGCCCAAGCCCCTCTTATCTAGCCGTTGCCTTGGTAACGGCTTATTCTTCCTGTCCTTTGAGGCCTCTTCTTTCTGCTCTTTAAAGAAGGGGGCCCATTTTATGACTTTTCAGCAATGTTAACCTTGGTCAAAAACAACCTGTGGTTAAAATAACTTTTCCAGAAGCAGTTGCAGGATTTTATTTCATTTTTATGTGTCCCATATCACCCTTGCTTTGCAGAATGTTGTGAAATACGCTTAACCAATCTCTGATTAGCTAGTTTGCCGTCTCTGCCTTTTTAAGAAATAGGAAATGGTGACACAGATAAGGACTGGCTTAAATTACTAAAAAAAAAAAACCACTAAATACCCTGTTTGCACCGACTGACATTAAATGGGCATGCTACCAGAAGAAGATGCAACAGGCCACACAGTTTATGGATTGTAATTTTAGTATAGTTAGACATGTATAATTGACAGACTGGACTTTATTATAGATTTTAATTCTTATTTATTATTTTATGCTAGAATTTTTAATAGTATACTTACTGAGCATTTTTATTTGTTTTGGTCTCTGGTTTAAGACTGTAATAAACTGATTGATTGAAATAGGCCTTCCATCAGAAGAAGCTGTTAACAAAGTTCAAAGCATTTTCATTTATTTAAAAAAAAAAAGCATAAATTTCCATCGATAAACCATCACACACAAGAGGGAGATTTTATGAATTTTATTTTGGAGTAGTAGGTTCAGTCTGTCCTACCCTCTGAAAAAGAGGGGCCAAAGATCTCATATTCCTTTTTTGCATCCATTGGCTGTTCCAAAGTTGCTTTTCCAAAAGGCAACTGGACTTTCTTGGTTGTTGTTTTTTCCTTGAAAGCATTTTGTTTCTCGTCCAAGAAGCTTCTTCAGTTCTCAACCTCTTTCTTCTACTTCCTGTTGCTAAAATGAGAAGAATGATGGCATGTGGGGGAGGCTGCCTCCTGCCAGTTTTGCCCAATCAGCCAAACCTTCTGCCTCTCTGTGAGAGTCGGAGCGATGTAGCGGTGAAGGTTTTGGTCTGGCACAAAGGAAAGCCTTGTTGTAGCCCCTGCTCAACCAGAGAAGCTCCCTGGATGAAATGGCAGATGAGAATGACTTCGAGGGAATAGCAGGGGTGAGACCAGGGGTGGGATTCTACCGGTTCGCACCTATTTGCTAGAACCAGTTGTTAACATTCTAAGCAGTTCGGAGAACCGGTTGTTAGAAGAAATTACTGGCCTAATCCTGTAAGGAAGGCAGGAAGGAAACATTCTGGTGTTGCTTACAGAAACTGCCTCTCCATTAACCCTTATTACGGTCTTGGCACAACTAAACTTCCTGTCTCAGGAACGTCTCTGGAGTTTTTTTCCCCTCCTTTGCTGATCCTTTGCTTGTGTGGAGTGACCATTCAAAGTCACAATGGCACTGAAAAAAGTGGCCTATGACCATTTTTCACACTTAGCCAATAACATGACCACCAAGCCACACCCACCACCTAAGCCACGCCCACAGAACCGGTTGTTAAAAATTTGAATCCCGCCCCTGGATGAGATGCTGCCTAGGGAACAGTCGGATAAAAGAGGGCCTAGCCCACAGCTGCATAACAGGAAGAAAAAGATACTCAAAAACAGAGACACCCCTCCAAATTTTGTTGTTGTTAGTTGCAAAGTCGTGTCGAACCCATCGCAACCCCATGGACAACGTTTCTCCAGGCCTTCCTGTCCTCTACCATCCTCCGGAGTCTCTTTAAGGTCACGCCGGCTGCTTCTGTGACTCCATCCAGCCCCCTCATTCTCTGCTGTCTTCTTCTTCTTCTTCTTCTTCTTCTTCTTCTTCTTCTT
>NW_020716750.1:174670-189802 GCF_900518725.1 Notechis scutatus
CTTCTTCTTCCTTCTTCTTCCTTCTTCCTTCTTCTTCCTTCTTCTTCCTTCTTCTTCTTCTTCCCTCAACCGTTCCCAGCATTCAGATCTTCTCCCCTGAGTCCTTCCTTCCTTCTCGTGAGGTGGCCAAAGTCTTTGAGTTTCATCTTCAGGATCTGGCCTTCTAAAGAGCAGTCCAGGGTTGATCTCTAGGACTGACCGGTTGGATGGCCTTGCAGTCCAAGGGACTCGCAGAAGTCTTCTCCAGCACCAGAGTTCAAAGGCCTCCATTCTGTGGGTGCTCAGCCTTTCTTATGGTCCAACTAATTACCAGGCTGTAAAAAGAGACGGTGGGGGAATTGGTACATTCATACTCTCAAACTAATCTTGTTAATCTTGTACAGTACAGTACAGTGCAGCCATACGGTAAAGCTGAGTTAGCACATCTGGTATGTGTTTCATCTCTGGTTTTCTTGGAAAGGCTGAGACTAGATGACCCTTAAGGGACGGCTCTCTCTCCCATTGGCTACTCTCTGTGTTTCACAAGATTGTTGTTTTTTGGAAAGGAACAGAGGAGGGAGAGAAAACTGGGGAAGCTAGAAGTAGGCAAGAACAATAGCGTGGGACTACGTCCAGGGTCTGCGTTAAGCAATGTAAGTGAGCGGTTGTTCCCCAGATGTTTATGGAGACTCTCAGTCATCCAGGTCATAGTTATCCCAAAGGTGCTTTTTTTTTCAAGAGGCAACTGGACATTCTGGTTTTTCTTTGAAGGCGTTTTGTTTTTCTCACCCAAGAAGCTTCTTCAGCTCTGACAGGATGGTGGGGAGTGGAAGGATTTATACTCTTTGCAGTCAGCTGGTTATTTGCATTCTTTTAGAGGGTCATTGAGGCCACCTGAAGGTTTGTCTCGTGTCCTCAGGGTCACCTGAGTAATGCAAATGACCAGCAGTCTGCAAGGAGTATAAACCCTTCCCTGCTTCACCATCAAGTCAGAGCTGAAGAAGCTTCTTGGATGAGAAGCGAAACATCTTCAAAGAAAAGCAAGAAAGTCCAATTGACTCTTGAAAAAAAAATACCCTTGGCTTCACAGAAAACCAGGACGTGCTGGCTGACTTAGTCACTTTCCTTCTGTAAGAGGCACCCTGGTGCCAAGGTGACTGCCCTACGCGAGGGAAGAAAAGACCCAGATTCAGCCATGAAAGTTCACAGGGTATCTCTGAGCCAGCCACCCCTCTCGCCCCACTCTGCTGCTGAGGATTGTTGGGTGGGGGGAGAAAAACAGGAGAAAGGAGTAGGTCACCTTGAGCTCCTCAGCCACAAGAGGGGTGCCAAGTCCAAAATTATATTAAGAAGAAGAGACAGGTAATCTGGCTGCAAGCCACCTTCTCCTCGCATCTGGGCTGTCAAGCCTTCAAGATCTTCTACTATTGCTTTGCATCTTTTGGCTGCCATAAGTAACGGGGGGAGGAGGGGGTAAAGTCTGGGAAGCGAGCTGGAGGTGTTACATTCTAGTATTGTAAAAATGAGGAGTGGGGGGGAGTATAAATTCCTGTTTAGGTTTCTATTTCTCGCTTAGCTTTCTTTTCTCCGCGCAGCTGCAAACCTTTATCAAAATATGCCAAGGTCAACGGACAGAGGCCTCATCACCACCTGAAGATGCCCACATGATCATGTTCACAACTTTTAATTGGAAGAATCATTTGAACTATGGGGGGTGGGAACATTTCCATCACTTTGTATATGTGATCTGCGCGCCTAATTTCTCAGATTCAGAATTCTACGGTTGCTACCACTTCATTTTTAGTAAAAGACATCTTTTCTCTAATCTATGGAGTCTTAAATATTTCTTTCTTGAATTTGGAATGGAGCACTACCTGACATGGGCAGAATCTGGGTGAGGATATGTTGAAGATCGTGGCTTGCTGGGAATGATAGACATTAGAGTCCCCCCTTGGGGCAGGGGTTTCGATAGGCCGGGGACTTCCTGTTTTCCTGTAGAGATAATGTAGTTGGTAGGAGTTGAAAAGGGCTTGATGACTCACAATCAGTCAATCATTCTTTCTTCTAACCTATTTCCCGATTTTTCTAACATTACCCCTGATTCTCATAGCATCGCTTTGATCCCCATAGAGAGTACAGCAGGTGATCTCGATTAAAAATGGGCAACATCTATTGCTTGGGAAGTGAAACATTCTAATTGTGAAACAGACAGGCTCTTGTGGCCCACCAGCGGAGTTGGCAGCAGACTCAGACAGTGAGGAGGTTGGGGAGGAACACATCGTGGAGTCTGGGGAAGGCTCTGCAGCAAAGGCAGAGATGGGGCCAGGGCTGTTCCGACAGTTATCAGCCGCCTTTGAAGTCAGAGATCAGTGGGGCAGAAGAACAGCCGGAGCCTGTTCCCAGTGTGCGCATGCACAGAGCTGCCAGGAGAATGGAACAGTTAAGGAATAAGGGTTGACTCAGGAGTAAGGGCAGAGGTAGACGGTGAATGGCCCCTCCCAGAGGGAATGAAGAGGAGCGAAAGGGGAGTGGGGTTTGCAGGAGACCATTAGTTCCAATTCGTTAGGGTGAAGATCTGTTCCTGATTTCTTGCCAAGTAATTGCTGCTACAGCCTGGGGTTTGGGAGACATTGGCCTGGCAACTCTCCAAGCCTGATAAAGGTCTGTAGTTGTGAAATCTCACGAAAGACTATTTGCTGGAATTTTATTGGAGAGGAATTCACTTTGACCTAAATAAAAGGTGTTTTATTTATTCACAGAACTATAAGGAGGACAAGGAAGATAACAACATAATCATGTTTGCAAGACTCTGTTCTTTTGGCCGGTCCCAGTAAAAGCAGTTTTAAATCGGATTCTCTGGTTTTATTTTTTCAGAACTTCCGGCCAGCTGGAGGGTCCATCTTGCATAACCCCGGGGCTATGTTGTAAGTACCACTGCACCTTCTGGGGGGGGGGAGGTTGCCTTGGGGGCAGAAAGGAGATGTTTCCTCTCTGTGTCACATCACCGAAAGCAAAAGCCTCTTTCTCTCCTCCTGCAGTGAGTACGGAAACCAAAGATACGAAGTCAGCCACGTGCACAAGGTGGAGTGCGTGGTACCCTGGCTGAACGACGCCCTCGTTTTCTTCACCGTCTCGCTGCAGCTTTGCCAGCAGCTCAAGGATAAGGTGAGGTGAATGGGGAGACAGTGTTTTTAACAGATTGTTAGAGTTGGAAGAGACCTTGTAGATCATCTAGTCCAACCCCTCGCCCAAGCAGGAGACCCTACACCATTTCTGACCAATGGCAGCCAATGGCAGCCCAGTCTATTCTGGAAAGCCTCCAGGGATGAAGCTTCCACAACTTCCGAGGGCAACTTCTGTTCCATGGGTTGATTGCTCTCACTGTCAGAAAATCCCTCCTCATTTTCAGGTTGCATCTCTCCTTGATCAGTTTCCATCCATTATTCCATTATGGCCTCCAGGTGCTCTGGAAAATAGCTTGACTCTCTGTGGCAGCCCCTCAGATATTGGAAGACTGCTATCATGTCTCCCCTGGTCCTTCTCTTCCCTAGACTAGCCATGCCGAGTTCCTATAACCATTCTTTATATGTTTTACCCTCCAATCCCCTAATCATCTTGGTTGCTCTTCTCTGCACTCTTTCTAGAGTCTCAACATCTTTTTTATAGTGGGGTGACCAAAACTGGATGCAATATTCTTACTAAAGATTTATAGAGTGGCATCAGTACCTCACTTGATCTTGATTGTATCCCTCTGTTAATGCAATTTGAAGGATGTGTTTTGCTTTCCTAGCATATATCCTTTAAATAAATAAATGTAGGACAGCTCCGGGAATCAGCACTATGTGCAAAACATCCTAAATTTGATCTGCAGCCTTTTAAAAAAAAGACATCAGCATATATGCTGATAGTGTTAGAAAGAGGAAAGGTCACATTCAGGCATAAAGCAGAAATACAATAGTATGTGGGAAAGACCTTGGGAGGATCTTCGCAGAATCAAAATTACGTAAAGTATTAGTACAGCTTTATAAAACCTTAGACAACACCTGGAATACTGCATCCAGTTTTGGTCCTCACATTACAAAAAAAAGAGGTTGAGATTTTGGAAAAAACGCAGAGAAGAGCAACTGAGATGATTAAAGGCCTGGAGACTAAAACATAGGAAGAACGGTTGCAGGATTTGGGTATGGCCAGTCTAGAGAAAAGGACTAGGGGGACATGATATTCCAGTATCTGAGGGGCTGCTGCAGAGAAGAAGGGGGGTCAACCTATTCTCCAAAGCACCAGAAGGCAAAAGAAGAAACAATGGATGGAAACTAATCCAAGAGAGAAGCAACCTGGAATTAAGGAGAAATTTCGTAACAGTGAGGACAATTAACCAGTGGAATGGCTTGCCTTCAGAAGTTGTGAATGGTCCATCATTGGAGGTTTTCAAGAAGACACTAGACAGCCACTTGTCTGAAATGGTATAGGTTCTCCTGGGGTTGGACTAGAAGACCTCCAAGGTCCCTTCCAGCTCTATTCTGAATTGAACTGACTGGACCAGGAGGTGATGCCAAGGGAATGGTCAGATAGGAGACAGCATAACCTGCAGTTTGGATAATGGGCCAGGCAAGAAGCTCAGGAGAGACTCTCCCTGGGCTCTAAAGGAGACCAGAGCGAGAATGGTACTTGCAGATTTGCAACATGGATGTTGGCTTTGGGGGTAAACCAGACAGAGAGTTCTAACCAGGTGAGTTTAACTGTACTTTTGCTGTATTAACAGAACCTTTGCAAGCCTGGAAGTACAATCTCACCCCTTTCCCCCATCTCCTTTACAACCCAGAAACTAGGGAGGGTCTCTTCTGAACCTATTGCTCTGCCCACTCTCCACTTGAGGGCTTCACTGTCTCATATCTGACCGTTCCTTTGGCGGTGTCTCTCTGACGGTCTTTTCCGCATACCATTACAAGGTGTGGTCAAAATAAAAAGTCCAGATGGTGGCTGGGATTGTGCGATGAACACCCAACACCCAAACACACACACACACACCCAACACACAAACACACACACACACACACTGGTTGCCCCAGGCAGCCATTATTGTGACTTTGCTGATGAAACCCCACAGACACCCGTGTGTAAAGCAATGCCAGATAATTATGAACTGTTGCAAAGCCAAGAGCCATTGTCTTATCAACCAAGTTATCCAGTTATCAGTCGCTTCCATAACGTTGTTGATAAGAACGCGGAGAAAAGACAAAAAATTGTGCCGGGAAAGAGAGGGGATGCTGCATCTTTGGCAATTTAGCCTGCACTTTCCATGTCTTAGCCCAGTGCCACAATGTAGAGCAGGGCTGTCAAACTCCTGGCTTGCGGGCCAGATGCCTCACGCGCTGGCCATGCCCACGCCCGGTTTAGCGAAGGGGGGGGAAAGTCACATGACACTGCCGTGACTACATGAGTTTGACACCCGTGATACAGAGGAACAAAAGATTTGCCAACTAAAAAAGATACTCTTTTTGGTCTTTTTAGCTGCCAGAAAAAGGGAGTGGGGGAAAACAAGGCATTCCTTAAATGCGTAGATAATCACTGTGGCAGCCCAAAGTTGTCGGAGCATAAGAGGGTTATTGGAGAGCATGATGGATGACTCTTGGAGGTGGATGTGTCCCATTGGAGAAGTCACATCCAGGGGGTGAGGGGAAGACCAGGATCAAGGGGGAAATGTATGATGTAATTTAGTATCAGCTACACCCAGTTAAACGCCAACATAGCCATTTCTAATAAATCAGTTTTCTCTGAGATGTGGCTAGAGACTTGATTTGAATGGGTGTGTGTGTGGATTTATTGGAACCCTGACAAGATTCCCTTTTGACCCATTCAGAAAAACCAAGGTTCTTTGCCTAAAAAACAAGGCAGAACCAGTGGTGGGATTCAAAAATGTTTACTACTGGTTCTATGGGCATGGCTTGGTGAGCGTGGCATGGCTTGGTGGGCGTGGCAGGGGAAGGCTATACTACACAATCCCCATTCCCTCCCCACCCCACTAACCTGCTTTCCAGCTCCGTTCTCCTGTGCAGGGCAACCAAAGGAGACCCAGCCGATCAGCTGGGACTCAATGGGAGGCAGAGAAGAGATGGGGTTGGCAGGGCCAGTCAGAGGTGGGATTTGCCAGTTCTACGAACTCCTCAAAATTTCCGCTACCGGTTCTCCAGAACTGGTCAGAACCGGCTGAATGCCACTTCCTTTTTTGGAAATGCTGACTGGGGGATAACGTTTCCCATTACAGATTTGACTCTACCGAAGAACTGGAGCAAACCCCCCTATCGCCCGCCAACTTTCGATCTCCTTTTTGTGTTCTTCTTTCCCCACCCCAGATCGCTGTGTTTTCCGGCTACTGGAACTACCGGCCCTACTGATTTTCCCTCCGAGAGCGGTTCCGGTCCGTTTTCAGCCGCTCTCTTCCCTGTGAAGGGAATCTCACGATATAAACGGTATAATCTGTGAAGAACATCCCAGATTTCTGCCGCTCCGTGGGTAGTAGTAGCTGATGGGCAGGAAGCCATGGCCGCCCTCCACATCTTCGTAGTAGTCGGAATGTCATTATTTATTAGCACTTTAGAAGTAAACGTTCATTTCTTTCCGCGGGCATCAAAGCTCAGCTGAGCCAATATAAACACTGGTCAAACTGCACCCCGTTGGAAGGGGGGGGGGAAGTGGTTTCAAACAAGAGAGGGGGGTGATGAAGAGCAGCCTTTGCTGACCCTGCCTTGGGCTTGCCTCAGAAAGACCAACTACGGCGTGGGTCGCAGTTTGTCCCTCTCTTGGCAAATCCTTATCACGTCTTGGGTTCTGTTCTCCCTCCAGCCTGCCTCTTCTCTAGCCTTTGGCACCCACAGTGACGGTTCACTTCCATAATGTCGCGTTTGAAAAGCATTCAGGGACAGCTGGCGGTTTTGGAGGGCGGGATTTAGAAATCCCAGCAACCAGTTCGCGGCCCAGTCGCTGGGTGTGGCAGGCAGGGGGTGTATAGTGGGCAGGGCCTACTGGAACTTCCGGGAGGCCCGTTTTTCGCCTTTCCAAGGGTCCGGAGGCTTCCCTCAGGCCTTTGGGAAGGGCAAAAAACAGCCTCCCCCGGGCTCTGGAGGCCCTCCGGAAGCAGGAAACAGGCCCGTTTCCCAACTTCCGGTACTTCCAGGAAGGCTGTTTTTCGCCCCTTCCACAGTCTCCATGCGGATCCTGCACTTATTTGCATCCAAAACGGGCCCCGTGGAGACTCCTGCAAGGAATACTGGTTCGACAAACCAAATGCAAATTTAACATCCGGTTCGTCCAAACCGGTCCAAACCGGTAGAATCCCACCCCTGGGTCACACACACACACACACCCCATTTTGTAAAAGCATAGAGACACTGCTGCTTCCTCAGTTCTTCCAGAGAATCTTTGCCGGCCGCCAAACAGTAGACAAGACCAAGGTGGCCTTGGTAACCAAGTTAGTTGCTGCTATACATAGATGAACCCTACTCCTCGCTCCTAATATTGTGTCTGGAATAAACCTCCCTGATTATTGTGGTTCGTGGCTTGGTGTTTTTGGAGGAGAGCCTTTTGACACCGGATTTTGGGAATTTGGGAGAGGTTATGGGACATGCATGAGAGATGGAGAAATGGAATGAATTGGAATTGGTTCCAGAAATTCAGCCTTCCGCCAAAACGACCCAGAAGTCCATTTTCTAGGGAAGGATCCAGGTTCTTTATCCACGCCGGGTTAATATTTTTTTAATCACGTGCAAAAAACAGATTCCCCTTCTGTTGGGTCTATTAAATTTTGGGTAAAAGGGAAACATCAAAACAAACTCCTTTTAAACTTCAGTCCCTTACACAGCCATCTAAATTTATTCAACCACAACTAGAAAGTCCCTCTACACAATAAGAGATTCACAATAACCAAGAGACTACATTTTACATCGAAAATTAGGACACCAATCTTGGAAAAGTTACAAATCTGGGATATTAGAACGAGAAGATATAAAGCAGCAAGGTCCAATCTTGGTAACGTTTTAAGACTTGTGGACTTCCAACTCCCAGAATTCCCCAGTCATGCTGGTTGGGGAATTCTGGGAGTTGAAATCCACAAGTCTTAAAAGTTGCCCGACTTAGACACCCTCGGTGCAAAGCATCCTGAATTGATTTTTAAAAAACACATTTTCAGTATTACAAAGAGGATAATGTTATACCAAGCTAGTACACGGTCTGGACTGCTTCTATAGAGAAATCCAATCTAGGACGATAAAAGCAGCCCATCTCAATAACAGATTTATTGGATCTTTTTTTGGTTGCTGTCAGCATTTGATGGGACTAAGATGGCCAAAGTAGACCCCTTGTGATTCCATTTTTAAAGCACATGCTAACAAACCCAACTGGTAGACCCACAAGATAAAAGAGTTTGGCAAAAGAGGATTATCATTGTTCATGGACTAGGTATTTCATTATCTCTTTCCTTGTTACTAATGATCAGAAGGATAGTTGCCAACGGTGAGAGTGGCTGAATTGTTCGCCCCAACTTATGGCACACAGACATGGACTAAGAATCATCGTAGGAGCATCTAAGCCTCATGAGGGCTCACCTGTCCCACAGTTCCTTCCAGAAGAAATCCGATTTCTTACAAAAAAATTCCAGCACAGCAGAGAAAAATCAGTTAAAGCCGGCTGCTCAGACGATTGGTCATATGGCGTCTATGGCTCCATGCCCCTATTGTCAATACCAACTTTCCTTTTCTTGACCTGTTAATGGAAGAGCATGATGTTTATGGAATCTCAGGAAAAAGAGCATTATATGGTAAAAGGCAAATTTGTCCAATGGGAATTGCATTTATTCACTCTTAGGCTAAGCCACAATTCCATTCCAGAATTGGTATCTAGTCAAATTTTGTTAGAACAAGAAAAGGCAGCTTTTAAGTTTGTCCCACCAACAGATTTTGTTCCCCGAGGTCCTCTTAACTCATTGTTGGGTTGGTGTCGAAGCTGCACTGCACCCTAGTCTTTCTGAATTTTTTTACCCCTTTGTATGGAGAAAAAAGAGGACTACACATAGCACTCTTTTTTTAAAATAATAATTGTATGCTACTGTTGAAAGGCTGTCAAAATGCCTTTCTTCTGAGGATTCGATTTTCCCGCTGGGAGAGCTCCAGTGCAAGGATACAGACAACTGCTTGAAAGCTGGATCTTTTTTATTTTTCAGGAAGGCAAGAGATAGCAAGAAGTCTGCGTTCCTGGGCTAGCTAGCTTCGTATGATAAGTCCCTGATTTTTTATACCTTTTCTCCTTTTGTGTGTGTGTGCTTGTGTTTGTATTTCTTAATGTTTTAAATCCTGTCAGGGGTTGTCTTCATTTCTGCCGGAGGGTAAACTTTCAACACTACCCATCTCACTATCCAAAGCAACTTATGATGCACTTTGGGGGGATGAAAATATGGCAAAGTTTTTACAAGCAAAACTGAAGAAACGATGCCTTCTGAAAGTTGGTTTCTCAGAGGACCCTGGCATTGGAAAGGATCATTTAGATCTGTGCATTTTCATCTCTGCTCAGACAACAGTGTTAATTCCAGCATCTCTGATGGACCAATGGTCCAATTTCTGCTGAAGGAGGACTTCCTATCCTCTGAGGGGATGCGGGGAGAGAGAAACCACCCTCCCAAACTGGGTCCCATCATTAAATGTGCAACTCCAGGGCCAGACCTGGCTGAAGCGGCTTACCTTCTTGTATGAACTGGGAGCATCACAATCACAGCAGCAACATCGGATCAACGCAAGGAGTCCCAGCAAGAGAACCATCCCTGATATGGGGAAAAAAAAATACGGATCGGTCCCTGAATGGCTTTTCTCTCCATCCTGGTTTCCATCACACAGAACATAGAATCATAGGGATGGAAGGGATCTTGGAAGTCTTCTAATCTAACCCCCTGCCTATCAGAGGTTACCCTATCCCATTCTGGACAAATGGTTGTCCATTCTCTTATTAAAAGCCTCCAGAGATGGAGCAACCACAACCTCTGCAGACAAGTTGTTCCCCTGGTTAATTGTTCTCACGATCAGGAAAGTTCTTCCAGATTGAATCTCTTTATAATAACCTTCCACCCATTGCTTCTTGCCCTGCCTTTCTGGTGGTTTGCAGAATAAGTTCAAAATACAGGTAAGATTAACAGAGTTGGAAGGGATCTTGTAGGTCATCTAGTCCAATCCCCCGCCCAAGCAGGAGATCCTACATCATTTCTGACAAACGGCAGTCCAGTCTCTTCTTGGAAGCTTCCAGGGATGAAGCTCCCACAACTTCTAAAGGCCACTTCTATTCCATTAGTTGATTGTTCTCACGGTCAGAAAATGTCTCCTTATTTCCAGGTTGAATCTCCCTTGTTCAGTTTCCATCCATTATTCCTTGCCTGGCCTTCAGCTGCCTTGGAAAATAGCTTGAACCCCCCCTCCTCCTCTCTGTGGCAGCCCCTCAAATATTGGAAGACTGCTATCCTGTCTCCCCTGGTCCTTCTCTTCCCTAGACTAGCCGGGCCCAGTTCCTGCAACCGTTCATATTTTAGCCTCCAGTCCCCTAACTGTCTTGGTTGCTCTTCTCTGCACTTTTTCTAGAGTCTCAACATCCTCATCATTAAGTTACTCCCCCCTTTCTCTGTGGCAGTCCCTCCAATATTGGAAGACTACTATCATGTCACCTGTAGTCCTCTCCATTAGACACTAGACATACCTAGGGGTGGGATTCAATTTTTTTAAACAACTGGTTCTGTGGGCGTGGCTTAGTGGGCGTGGCTTGGTGGTCATGTGACTGGGTGGACGTGGCTTGGTGGTCATGGTATTGGCTGGGCGTGGCTAATTCAATATCACTCACATCGAGGCACGCCTCTCCTCGCCTGGCCTCTCATGACTGTGGGGATGCTGCAACAGTCATAAGTGTGAAAAATGGTCATAGGTCACTTTTTTCAGTGCCATTGTAACTTTGAATGCTCACTCCACACAAGCAAAGTACCAGCAAAGGAGGGGAAAAAAACTCCAGAAAGGTTCCTGAGACAGGAAGTCTAGTCCTGCCAAGAATGTAATAAGGGTTAACAGAGAGGCAGTTTCTGTAAGCAACACCAGAATGTTTCCTTCCTGCCTTCCTTACAGGATTAGACCAGTAATTTCTTCTAACAACCGGTTCTCCGAACTGCTTAGAATGTTAACAGTCGGTTCTAGTGAATAGGTGCCAACTGGTAGAATCCCACCCCTGGACATACCTAAACAAAGAAGCTATAGATATTGAGATACTGCTGAAGGATGCTGGCGAAATAGTTTGCTTTATGGGCAGCTTTTCTTGTGTAGGAGGTTTTTCTCTTCCATTGATCTACTTTGTGCCTGTTTGGCTCCACCAAGCTAATTCGTGACTTCGTTGCTCTTGTTTCTTCCTAAATCCCTGCTTACACTCTCCTGGGAAGGTGCCGTCTTTCTTCGAAGGACCCAACCCTCTCAAACCATTTGCACCATGCGGGGGCCCCCCCAAATGAGCAACTCCTGAAGCAGGGTGGCTGCCCACCCAAACCCTTCCTCTCTCTCTCTCCGCCTACCGATGAAGGTGAAGAAGATGGCAAAAGCCACGATATCCCAGGTGGTTTGGAAGAGCTGCTTGCTTTGCAGGCGTCCCAGAGCATCGCTGATCTGCTGGCTGATGTCTTCAGCCACATCTCTGCCTGGAGTCCCCATCTCACGCCCTGCGCGCACCTGCAGCAATTCCGTCGGAGCTGCCAAGAGTGGAAAAACAAGACGGTCAACCCAAACGCCGATTTCTGCGAATCCCGGAAAAGCATTCAAGTTCAATCGTTGACGCATGATGAAAGGTTTGTTACAAGACCGGAAGGGGAGAAGGAAGGTCAGGCTACATCTGAATGGAAAGAGCCAACTTCACGTGAAAGAGTGTGCATGCTTGTCCCGCTTGTCTTAGAATACAGAATAACAGCCGGAAGAGGCTTTAGGGGTTAGAACAGAAGGGAGAAAGAGTTAGAATAGAATAGAGCTGGAAGGGGCCTTGGAGGTCTTCTAGTCCAGCCCCCTGCTCAAGCAGGAGATACCATTTCAGACAAGTGGCTGTCCAGTCTCTTTTGAAAAACCTCCAGCGATGAAGCACCCACAACATCTTTCCACTGATTAACTGTCCTTACTGTTTCTCTTTAATTCCAGTTGCTTCTCTCCTCAATTAATTTCCAACCATTGTTTCTTGTCCTGCCCCTCTGGTGTTTTGGAGGTCTTTTAGCCCAACCCCCTACCCAAACAGGAGACCCTATACCACTCCAGAGAAATGGTTGTCCCTTCTCCTCTTAAAAACCTCCAGTGATGGAGCATTCACAACTTCTGGAGATTAGACATCACACTGATTTATTACTGTCACTCTCAGGAAATTTCTCTTTGGATCTAAGCTGGATCTCTCCTTGATCTGTTTCCATCAGTTACTATTTTTCCTGCTCTCGGGTGCTCTGGAGAACAGGTTGACCCCCACCCTTCTTCTCTGTGACAGCCCCTCAAAGTGCTGGAAGACACTGTCATGTCCCTCCTAATCATGCCATCCTTTCCCCCAAGTTTTCAGTTCCTCCTGCGGCCCCCCATACCTGCAGATTCCTCCTTTAACACCAACAAAGCTTCAAAATGAACAACCCACATTCATTCCTCAAGTTCCCTTTACCTGCAATGGATTCCCCTTTGTCTCCCCAGGAGTTAAAAGCTCCAACGCCTGGCAGTGAACTCCAGGGGAAAGTTTCCTTGGAGGAGGAAGTTGGGAGGGAGACTCCGAGAAAACGCCTTGCAAAAGAAACGCACCAACCTAGGAAAGAAAGGAATGAGTTAAATAACTACCCACCACTCTTCAACTCCTGGGAAATCTTGGTCAAAAATAATAATAATCTGCAACTCTTTCTTGGACAATTTTTTTCCTGTGGTGACTATGGTGATAAGTTCTTCTTTTTGTTATTTTCACTTCCTTGTTCCCGTTTCTGCTTCAGCAAGAGGTTGATTTGCAACAGAGCCCAAGGTAGACACACCCTCTTCTCACAGCCTAGGAAACAAAGAAAGGAAAAAGAGGAGGATCTAAAGGTGGACTGCTAATCAGAGCAGCTCTATTGACACAATAGTCTTCTTTAGGATCACCATGGCTAGCTGGGGAATTCTGGGAATTGAAGTCTTCTCATCTTAATGCTGCCAAGATGGAGAAACACCTGTTTTAGACATTCTCTAGCTCTTAGCTGCCACTTAAGGATCCTCTAGATCAGAGGTCTCCAATCTTGGCAACTTTAACCCTGGTGGACTTCAACTCCCAGAATTCCTCGGCCAGCAAAGGAATTCTGGGACTTGAAGTCCTCTAGGCTTCAAGTTGCCAAGGTTGGAGACCCCTGCTCTAGATCTTCAACCTTGGAAACTTTAAGACTTGTGGACTTCAATTCCCACATCGGTTGGAGAATTCTGGGAGCTGAAGTCCACAAGTCTTAAAAGTTGCCAAGTTTGGAGACCTCTGATCTAGATTTCAGCAGGTCAGACCAAAGGTATCACCAAGACCCCAAAATTACCCCTAATGTATTCAAGGAAACCTTGTTCTGGGCTTGCACGACAAAAATGAAGTAGGCTAAAGTGTGGGTTGTTGGTTTCTACTTTAGAGTGTTGTGTGAATTGTGGAACCTTCTAGGATGATGTTTTTCAAACTTGGCCACTTTAAAAGCTGTGTGGACTTCAACCCTCAGAATTCCCCAGCCAGCATGTTGGCTGGGAAATTCCTGGAGGTTGAAATCCACACATCTTTTAAAGTGGCCAAGTTTGGAAAACAGTGTTCTGAAAAATAATTAAACTTCTATTTGCAAAGTTATGCATTAGCTCATCCCAGCATGGAGCTGTAACAAATCCTGCCTGGCAAATACATCTCCTTTGCATTTCCAAAGAGCTGGTTCTCATTTGCCTATTAAAACAAAACAAAACATTGGAAGTTGCATGTGAAACATTTTCATCCCAGCACAGTAAATGTAAGAATCAGGAAGAAAAATGTAGGTTTGGTTATGGAAACGTCCAGCAGGGGGCGATGTTGCATTATTTATCATGCAAAGAAATTCTCTGCAAAGGTCATTTTTTATGGGTAGGTTCACATTAACAAATTAACAGAATTGGAAGGGACCTGATAGGTCATCTAGTCCAATCCCCCAACGAATAGATATTACATCAAATCATGTGTAATTGGGGGGACTGTAAAGGATAGATACACTGTAGGGATTCTGTACTTCCTGGGCCTTCTTTCTAGATCAGGCATCCTCAAAGTTTGCAACTTTAAGACTTGTGGGCATAGCTGGCTGGAGAAATCTGGGAGTTGAAGTCCACAAGTCTTAAAGTTGCCAAGTTTGGAGACCTCTGTTCTAGATCTAGCAGGATCCTTGTGTACCTTGCATGGTCCCTTCCTAAAATTTCATTTCTGTACCTCATTTTTACTGATTGTAACACAATTGCTTTTGTGCAGGCTCTCTAGGGCAACGTTTTTCAACCTTGGCAACTTCAAGGTGTGTGGACGTCAACTCCCAGAATTCCCAAACCAGCAACTGTGAAATATCCACAGCAAATAAAAACAAATATAGAAGAGAGAGAGAGAGAGAGAAAAAAAAACAAGAAAGGAAATGAAAGAAGAAAGAAAACATACAATTGTGCCTTCCTCCCTTCTTCCTTTAGTTTAATGAAGGGGTGACATGATAGCAGTGTCCTAATATCAGGGGCTGCCCCAAAGAAGAGGGAGATTAACTTATTCTCCAAAGCACCTGGAGGGCAGGACAAGAAGCAATGGGTGGAAACTAATCAAGGAGAGAAGCAACTTAGAACTAAGGAGATATTTCCTGACAAGTCAGAACAATTAATCAGTGGAACAACTTGCCTCTAGAAGTTGTGAATGCTCCAACACTGGACATTTTAAAGAAGGGATTGGATAACCATTTGTCTGAAGTACTGTAGGGTTTCCTGCCTAAGCAGGGGGTTGGACTAGAAGACCTCCAAGGTCCCTTCCAACTCTGTTATTCTATTCTATTCTATTCTATTCTATTCTATTCTATTCTATTCTATTCTATTCTATTCTATTCTACTCTACTCTACTCTACTCTACTCTACTCTACTCTACTCTACTCTA
>NW_020716750.1:231135-241539 GCF_900518725.1 Notechis scutatus
ATATGAAACATTCTTGCTTCTCCGTACATCTATTTGTGAATTGCATGACCTCCTCTCGCCTCTCTTACGGATTCTATCCATTTCCAATTTTTTCACTCTTCTTCCTCCCTACTCACCTATCTTCCCACATTAGAAATGAGTTTTATTTTCTTTGAAAGTGCTTTATAAGGTTTTTTTTTAACCCCTTCTTATTCGGGAGGCAGTGTTTCTCTTCTAAATCTGACCCGTTGAAGAGAGTAAAGATTTATAATGCTGTATGCCTCAGTTATTGGGGGGGGGGGGATTTTTTTTCCTAACAAGATTTCTAGACTGTAAAGTTGCAAAACTGCATCCCAAGAGGAGAACATGGACTAATCTCCAGCCCGAGAGTTGGTTAAATTAGATTTCTAGAGGGGAGAGTCATCAATAGACCTCAAAATCTATTTCAAAAGATCAAAATGGAATCCTCAAAGTGTACAGGCAGTCCTCAACATACGACCACAATTGAGCCCATAATGTATGTTGCTAAGTGAGAAATTTGTTAAGGGAGTTTTGTCCCACTCTATGACTTTTCTCGCCACTTTTGTTAAGTGAATCTTAAATTAGTCACACGGTTGTTACGTGAATTTAGTTTCCCCATTGACTTTACTTGTCAGAACAGAGTAGAGTAGAGTAGAATAGAATAGAATAGAATAGAATAGAATAGAATAGAATAGAATAGAATAGAATAGAATAGAATAGAATTCTTTATTGGCCAAGTGTGATTGGACACACAAGGAATTTGTCTTTGGTGCAGAAGTTCTCAGTGTCCATAAAAGAAAAGATACATTTGTCAAGAGTCAAGAATCATCAGGTACAACACTTAATGATAGTCATAGGGTACAATCAACAATCAAATCATACTAGGAAACAGTCAATATAAATCGTAAGGATACAAGCGACAAAGTTACAGTCATACCGTCACAAGTGGGAGGGGATGGGTGATAAAGAGTGATGAGAAGATTAACAGTAATAATAGTGCAGACTTTGTAATAGTTGAACAGTGTTGAGGGAATTATTTGTTTAGCAGAGTGATGGCATTTGGGAAAAAACTGTCCTTGTATCTAGTTGTTCTGGTGTGCAGGGCTCTAAGCGTCATTTTGAGGATAGAAGTTGAAACAGTTTATGTCCAGGATGACTCCAGGACACTGCAACTGTCATAAAATGTGAGTCAGTTGCCAAGTATCCGAAATCTGATCACGTGATCGTGCAGTGGTTATAAGTGTGAGAAAATGGCCACAAATTACTTTTTTCTAGTGCTGTTATAACTTCGACCAGTGGCTAAAGGAACTGTTTGTAAGTCGTTTGAATAATTTAACTGGAACGCAAAGCTTGTTGCTTTCTCCTTTACAGAATTTGACTTGCTCGCTTGCAGAACTTTAAATATTTGAAGATGTAGAACGCACGAGGGTTGTGAAATTAAATGTGGCATGGATCTAATTCAAAACAGTCCCACACTGAACTGGGTTTGGGAAAGGAGTTTTCTCTGAGGCTTTCCAGGGATCTATCTGAGCTCACCTTTAAAGCAGAGGTCACCAACCAGTGGGAGAAAATGTTGGTGGTCCGGAGGAAAATGTCACCCCCAAAGCACTTAATCCAGGCTGCATAGGAACACAAGGCTGCGCTACCCACATGGCCCACGGGAACACAAGGCTTGCGTCGCTTGCATTGCGAACAACACAAGGTAGTGAGGGGAGGGGGGAAAGGGCGGAGGGGTGGACTTGCCCCATGTGCCCCACGTGCTTTGCCTGGCCACTGGGCTGCTTCTTTCCGCTTCTTTCTTCTCCTGCTTTTGGGTGCACGCAAGGAAAGCAGCAAAAGTCTTTCTTTCTCGCCCCCAAACTCCACCAGAAATGAGTCTTTGGGACCCTGCAAGACATCCTGCTCCAAGAGGCTGCACCATTCTGGCAGAGTTTGGGGGAGAGAAAGAAAGACTTCTGTTGCTTCTGCTGCTTTCCTTGCATGAAGCCAAAAGTCTCTCTCTCTCTCTCTCTCACCCTGAGAACGGAGCTGGAGACAGTTTCCTGCGACCCCAAATAAACAATGATCGATTGGTAGGAAAACGGGGTGGGGAATTTTCTTGCAGACCTTTTTGGGGATTTTCCCAGGGTCTCTGGTCCGGCGGGATTTAAAATCATGAGTTTGGTGGTCCCTGAGGTCCAAAAGGTTGGCAACCCCTGCTCTAAAGGACCCATGAGCCTTGCCTCCAATCCTGACAGTGTTTTTCAGTCTTTCGGCCTGAGATATGCTGAGAACCAACACAATATGAAGTGAGAAGAATAGGAAGTTCTTCCAGTTGCAAATGTATTCTGCTCATTTACGTTTCTGGATTGAATCCAAGATGAAGGCCACAGGGCAAGCTGGATGGTTAAGGACAGAATCTATCTGCAAAACCGGGGTGAGGATAAGTCACAGTTTGCTGGTGCTAAGTGAGAAGGGGCCAGCTGTGAGCCCGCAGAGCCAATTGCCAGTGTTTTGAGGTAGGACATTTGAGAAGATGGTAGCGCAGTTCACCTGAGAAGCTTCTTGGTTGAAAAAACAAACAAACAGACCTCCCCTTGCAAACCAAATGAAAAATGACTCTTTTGTCTTTCAACCTATTCCTCTGCTTAGCATCCCAACAATGCTTATTTTGGAGCTGGTTAGCCTTAGTAAATCTAAGAAAAAAGCAAAACAAAAATGACATGCTCAGTCAAGGAACTGTCAGACAGGCTAACAGTAAACAGCCCAACCAAAGAATCTCCAAGATCACTGCCACCAACACTGACAGGGCAAGCTACTAAGAATGTAAACGGAGAGCAAAACCTATTCCCTTAGTAGCACTGATGGTGTTACCTAGTTTGGTAATGAAACGTCTGCAAGAAAACAACCAAGCTCAGAGAGCACCAAGGACCCCTCAAAAATGACCCAAACCATGGGATTATCTTTCTCTATGTTCACCCACAAATTAGAGTATATGCACCACAGTGGCTAGCTTCACACAACCCAGTAAGCTATCAATCTTGGTTTGTAAAGCAAACAATGCACTAAGCCAAAGTGATCGGATGATGGTTTAAACTTTAAAGGCATGCATGTATGAGCTCATTTAGAACTGGGAGAAAAATATAACCTGCTTATGACCATATATATTATGTATAATATAATATAGTATAATATAATAAAGAATATATATATATATATTCTTTAATTTGAGACCAAGAAAGATTGCAGCGGAATGATTTGTGGTGTACTCCAGAATTTGAAGTTTGTAAACAATTAGCAGGCCAGATCAATCTACTTATTATTAGACTATCAACAAAATGATTTGAGTTGAGAAATTTCCTGAGAGTGAAAATAATTAATCAGTGGAATGGCTTGCCTCCAGAAATTGTGGTGTTCCATCACTGGAGGTTTTCAAGAAAAGATTGGACAAGCATTTGCCTGGAATAGTATAGGGTCTCCTGCTTCAGCAATGGGTTGGACTAGAAGATCTCTAAGCTCCCTTCCAACCGGCCGGGGGAATGCCGGGAATTGAAGTCTATACATCTTAAAGTTGATAAAGTTTAGAAAATAATTCTATAGATTTCCTTGCTTCACCAGTAGAAATTGATGAACCAACCAGGAAAGTTAAGCTAAAAATTCAGAATATACGGCAGTATATTTGCAAGGGTGAATGTATATAAGGAGAAAAAAAAATACTGAGTACATAAGATATACCTTCCCTCTATATACTTTAACATGTTTATATAAGGACTGGGGTATGGTAAGAGTCCTTTGAAGAGGTACTTTTAAAGTTGGAATTCAAGCTAACATAAGTGGTGTGAAACTTCCATAAAATTATTTTACGTACACATATAAGGCCTCTCTGGCTTTCCATTTTCCCCAAACACACCCACATTTCAAAGCACAAAATGTTACCTTCAACTTTACGTTGTTCAACCAAACAGAGCAAAACTGGATTTCTATAACAGATTCCCTATGAAAAGTTTTTTTGTATTATTTCTAGACAAACTGCCTGGAATCACGGTTGACCTTAGATTCACATATGCTGCTAAGCAGTGGCTTGTTTTAGCCAAAGTCTGGGGGAAAAGTCATGGTCCTGGTTTACATAACATGCTAAGAAATCATGCAACCATGATTTCTGTTGCCATAATGGACTGGTTAATGCCTTGTGTTAAGCCAAAAGCAAACTGAGTGTAAATGGTTAGTGGACCCAACTGTAGGATTTCACATTATGTCCTGACTATGCTTGACTATGATCTGAGGAAAAAGTGCAGAGAAGGGCAACTAAGATGATCAAAGGCCTGGAGACTAAAATATATGAAGAACGGTTGCAGGATTTGGGTTTGGATTTGGTCTAAAGAAAAGAAGAATTAGGGGTGACAGGATGACAGTATTACAGTATTTGAGGGGCTGCTAGAAAAAAGAGAGGGTCAATCTATTCTTCAAGGCACCAGAGGACAGGACAAGAAATAATGGTTGGAAACTGATCAAAGAGATCAGAGAAGCAACTTAGAACTAAGAAATTTCCTAACAGTGAAAATAATTAATCAGCGGAATGATTTAGTCTTGATGTAGCAGAGATTTCAGATGAAACCTTAGTAAAACCACACTTCATCTAGTTTTGGCCATATTATAAAAAAGATATTGAGGCTTAGGAAAAAGCGCAGAGAAGAGCAACTAAGGTTATCAAAGGCCTGGAGACTAAAACATATGAAGAATGGCTGCAGGAATCGGGTTTAGAGAAAAGAAGGACAAAGGGGGACATGATAGCAGTCTTCCAATATCTCAGGGGCTGCCCCAAAGAAGAGGGAGTCAAGCTATTCTCCAAAGCACCTGAAAGTCAGGACAAGAAGCAACGGGTAGAAACTAATCAAGGAGAGAAGCAAGCTAGAACGAAGGAGAAATTTCCTGACAGCTAGAACAATTAACCACTGGAACAACTTGCCTCCAGAAGTTGTGGTTGCTTCATCACTGGAGGCTTTTAGGAAGAGGTTGGGCAACCCCCTGTCTGAAATGGTCTCCTGCTTGAGCAGGGGATTGGACTAGAGGACCTCCAAGGTCCCATCCAGTTCTATTCTATTCTACCCTGTATATTGAGAAGCTCCAAGATTTTGCAAGAAGCAGGGAGAGAGAGGGCAAAAAAAACCAGCGTTCTTCGGCAATTGGCCTCACTTCAGAGCAGCTGCTTTGTTCCCACACAAAGCTGAAATTGAGATAATTCAGGCCACCCCACCATGACAGAAGGATAGAGTTTTACTCTAAAAGCTCCTTCAGGGAACCTCTGTGGAGAGACTGCTCCAAGTTGGAACACAGACAGGCTGCAATCACTAGCGTGTGTCTCCCGCAGCGAGAGGGAGAGAGAAAGGAGAAACAGTTTCGTTGTGTGTTGGTTTTTTTTTTTGCTGAAGGGTTCCAGTTACCAGCTGTTGCTGTAGCCCTGTCTCTCTTCCCACATTTCACAGTTTGTAATTAAGGAAAGTTTGGAGTCGGAACTCATGAGAAGAAGTGGGGTGAGGAGGGAGGGAGGAACTCCACAAGGCCTAGAAACCCTTGGGGGGCTCAACCGTGATCAAGACCTCCTACCTCTGAGACAGATCTTGTTGGCCACTGGTGTGGATGAGAAGGCCTTCTTCAAACATCTGCAGGACTTGAAGGCAGTGGTGGGATTCAAATCATTTAACAACCGGTTCTCTGCCCTAATGATTTCTATGTAAGGCATCCAGAAAGTATCCATGATATCAATCACTCCGAGATGTTATCTCTTCAATTGATTTATTAGAACTAGATCTGGCATGTCAAAAGCAATTTCCCAAGTGAAAGTTTTTTCCTGAGTTACACAGAACCTTCTCTCCTCCCTTCTCTCCTCCCACTTCTACACTTCATAAATCACGAGAGCCAATTAACTGCAACTGGAAATTCTTAATACGACATACAGAAGAACCTTGAACTTTTCAACTCCTCTAACTCTCGAAAAAAAAACATGTGGCAGCTGAATTTCAAAACTGACACTCTTCCAACAACCAGTTCACCAAACTGCTCAGAAAGTTAACAACTGGTTTTTGTGAACTGGTGTGAACTGGCTGAATCCCACCACTGCTTGAAGGATCAGGAACATGTTTGACCTAGAAATTTTTAGCAGAAGAACCTAACTTGTCTATGGAGATTCTCAGTCATCCAGGTCACGGTTGTTCCAAAGGTGCTTTTTTCAAGAGGTAACTGGACTTTCTTTGTTTTTCCTTGAAGATGTTTCACTTCTCATCCAAGAAGCTTCTTCAGCTCTGACTGGATGGTGGATAATGGAAGGATTTACATTCCTTGCAGACGGCCGGTCATTTGCATTCTTTTAGACTCTAGAGAGTCGTTGAGGCCACTTGGAGGTTTATCTGTGTCCTCAGATAAATGGTCCTTCCACACCCATTTGTACTACTCAGGTGATCCTGAAGACACAGACAAACCTCCAAGTGGCCTTGACAACACTCTAAAAAGATGCAAATGACCAGCTGTCTGCAAGGAGTAGAAATCCTTCCATTTCCCCATCATCCTGTCAGAGCTGAAGAAGCTTCTTGGATGAGAAGCAGAACATCTTTAAAGAAAAACCAGAAAAACCCGTTGCCTCTTGAAGGAAAAAAAAAAAAAAGCACCTTTGGAAGAACCTTACTTGGAGGAAGTAAGAGAGACTGTGAGACAGGTCTCAATTTGGGAAGAGATGGGATTTTAATTTGATCTTGGGAGAATCTAGGCAAGATGAAAACAGTCCTTTTTTTTGAGAGGATAAATGGTGCCTTTATTGATCTTAGCCCAGATGGGCTGTCAGAATGTCGGTATCTTCCTTAGCTCCTAAGAAAAACTGGCCCTTCAGTCAACCTAGAAAAGCCGTCTTAGTCATGAAATTGCATGTTCCTTTGATTTTACAATTGTCTATAGTTACACGGTACAAACAAAAAAAAGATGTTGAGACACTAGAAAGAGTGCAGAGAAGAGCAACAAAGTGATAAGGGGTTTGGAAGCTAAATTGAACAATGAATGGTTGCGGGAACTGAGAATGTCTGATCTAACAAAGAGAAGGAAAAGAGGTGACATGATCGCCATCTTCCAATGTTTGTGGGATTGTCACAGAGACGAAGGGGTGGAGACCATGACAACAAGTAACACATGGAAACCTATCGAAGAAAGATCCAACCTAGAACTAAGAAGAAATTTCCTGACAGTGAGAAAAATTAACCAGTGGAACAACTTGCCTCCAGAAGTTGTGGATGCTCCAACCCTGGAAGTTTTTAAAAAGATGTTGGATAACCATTTGTCTGAAGTGGTGTAGGGATTCCTGACTAGACAGGGTGTTGGACTAGAAGACCTCCAGGGTCCCTTCCAACTCTATTGTTCTATGTTCTGAAATCCGAGTTGGTTGGTTGGTGGTACTTTTCGCATTGGGACCCTGCACTTCCTCCAATGAGGAATGCTTCTGGATGTTTCTGTGAAAGAGGCATCGGGAGCAGAAAAACTCCTGTGTGAGCTTTCCTCCTCCTCGTCTCCTTCCCCCACAGATGTGGGGGGCAGGCTGGGCTCATAGCTGCCAGCTGTTCCCCTAGAAATTATGAATAGACATTTATTAAGTGGGTGGAGGGATGGGCTGAAGCCTGCTAGACTGGAGACTGAAAACAAGATTTCTTCCAATCCACTCACCCTTATGTGCTGCTGGCATAATATCCCAAGTGGGATGGAAATGTGATTGATGACCAGGATTGTAATGAATGATGAAGATAAAAATTCCCCTCGCACATACGTGCTAGTCGTTTCCAGCTCTAGGGGCCGGTACTCATCTCTGTTACAAAACCAAAGAGCCAGCGCTGTCCAAAGACATCTCCGTGGTCATGTGGCCGGCAGGACTAAATGCCGAAGGTGCACAGAACGCTGTTCCCTTCCCACCAAAGTGGTTCCTATTTTTCTACTTGCATTTTTTTACATGCTTTCGAGCTAATAGGTTGGCAGAAGCTGGGATAAGGAACGGGAGCTCACTCCATGACGTGGTGCTCTGGATTCGAACGACCGAACAGCTGACCTTTCTGATCGCCAAGCTCAGCGTCTTAGCCACTGAGCCACCGCGTCCCTTGTGGTTGATGATCAGGATTGTAATGAATGATAGACCCACATAATTTCTTACTGATGGAAACCAGGGAGCATTCTGGCAACCCAAATCCCATGTCAACCATTCTGCCTTTGTCATCGGCTCTTATTGCATACACAAACCTGGATTGTGTTTGTGTGCCTTCAAATAATCCCTGCAGTTTTCTTGGAAAGATTTTTTTTAGAGACAGTCGGCCCTTGTCTTTGTTGAGGTAATTCCCCGTTAGGAGAATGAGCGCATACAGGGAGACGTATTTTGAGAGTAGTGTTTGAATAATACACATGCAGCACACAGATACAGTAAATGTAGGGTTTTACTTTCAATAAAGGTTTAAGCAAAGTTCAAAATAGGCAGTCCAAAGTCATTCACAGGTTAAATCAGTCCGTTTTCAATCCAGGGATAATTCAATAACAAAGTCCAGTGTCAAAAAACAGTTCAGTAACAGACTTACATTAAATCCAGGAATATCAGTCAATTAGGAAAAATGGAGGAACGGCAACACTTTCCAACAGAAGGAAACAGAGACACACTCACACTCTCTTCTGAGACTCAGACTAAGACAAACCAGGTTTCTGGCTCCATCTTATGGCCGTTTGAGAAACCACACCTAATTACAGTTTTGCATTTTCTTAAAGATACAGTTTTAAAATGTTTATCCTGGTTTATATATTTCTAACCCAAATAGCTGTTAGGTGACTCATATTCCTAACAGTCTTCCAAAGGATAAGAGAGAGGGAATAAAGCCAAATCTCTTGGCTGGTTTTGTGCCTAGGCAGGACTGGAACTCAAGATGTCCCTGTTTCTAGCCCGGTGCTTTAACTACTAGCCGTTTGGACTTTCAAAGGTGCTTTTTTCAAAAGGCAACTGGACTTCCTTGGGTTTTTTTTTCCCTTAACAACATTTTGCTTCTCATCCAAGAAGCTTCTTCTGTTCATCGAACCAAGAAAGTCCAGTTACCTTCTTTTCTTTCTCATCTTCTCATCTTTCCTACTATCTCCTCCTACTGATATCTTAATCTTATCATTTGTCACTTGTTGTTTGCATCTTATGATTTATGATCTATGACTTACCACTTTGTAGTTTGTATGTACCCTGTGAGCAGCTTATGCACCCAAGACAAATTTCTTATCCAGTCACACTTGGCCAATAAAGAGTATTCCTATCCTTTTTTTTTTTTTTGGAGGGGGGGGGGAAATCACCTTTGGGATAACCCTGGCCTGGATGACTGAGAATCTCCATAGAATAAAATGGAATGGAATAGAGTAGAGTGGAATAGAATAGAATAGAATGCAATAGAATGGAATGGAATAGGATTAGAGCACAGTAAAGAAATAGAATGGAATGGAATGGAATGGAATGGAATAGAATAAGATTAGAGTACATTAAAGGAATGGAATGGAATGGAACAGAACAGAATAGAATAGGATTAAAGTACAGTAGAGGAATAGAAATGAATAGAATGGAATGGAATAGGATTAGAGTACAGTAGAGGAATAGAATGGAATGAAATGGAATGGAGTGGAGTAGAGTAGAGTAGAGTAGAGTAGAATAGGGAATAGAATAGAATAGAATAGAATAGAATAGAATAGAATAGAATAGAATAGAATAGAATAGAATAGAATAGAATTCTTTATTGGCCAAGTGTGATTGGACACACAAGGAATTTGTCTTCAGCGCACATGCTCTCAGTGTACATAGAGAAAAAATAAAATACATTCATCAAGAATCATAAGATACAACACTTAGTGATGGTCAAAGGTTACTAATAAGCAATCAGCGCAGGACTAAAAGTCCAATGTTTAGAGATGGACGCTAGTATCAGATTCCTATCTTTGGTTCTCACTTCTCGGTCAATTGTTGGTCATTTGGGTCAGTTTTTGCACAAGGAGCCTTCCAGCTGCACGGATGTTTGGAGTCCCTCCAGCCAGCCTTTTGATTCCCCACTGACAGTGACGGAGTGCTTGCTGTCATGTTCTCCATTTGGTTCAGGGGTCAGAGCTGGAGGTGTTGGTGGAGAGGGATTGAAGGGCAGCAGGGGCAAAGGTCTCCTTCTCACGCCCAGGGAGGTGGGGAAAGGTTCTCCTTTATGATGGACACTCGAGATCAAGCAGGTGCTGGAGAAAACAGCTGGAGGGCAGGGGTCAAGCAAATAAATGAACTGAAGCTGGCTTTTCTCAGCTTGCTTCTAGCTGTTGAGCTGCCGCCATGCTTAAGACTCAAGGCCAACTCTTTAGAATGGAATGGAATAGAAATAGGAATAGGAATGAATATAGAGTATAGAG
>NW_020716750.1:241549-254323 GCF_900518725.1 Notechis scutatus
TAGGAATATAGAATAGAATGGAATGGAATAGAAATAGAAATAGGAATCAATAGAGTAGAGTGGAGTAGGAATACAGAATGGAATGGAATAGAATAGAATAGAATTGGAATTGGAATGGCATGGCATGGCATGGCATGGCATGGCATGGCATGGCATAGCATAGCATAGCATAGAAATGGAAGATAGGAGATGGAATAGAAATAGAATAGAACAGAACAGAACAGAACAGAGCAGAATAACAGATTTGGGAGGGATCTTGTAGGTCCAACCTCCTGCTCAGGCAGGAAGCCTTACACCATTTCAGACAAATGGTTAACCAACATCTTTTTAAAAAAACTTCCAGTGTTGGATCCCTTACTTACAACTTCTGGAGGGCAGAAGCCACTGGTTATTTGTTCTCACTGTCAGGAAATTTCTCCTTAGTTCTAGGGTGCTTCTCTGCTTCCTTCGTTTCCATCCATTGCTTCTTGTCCTGCCTTCAGGTGCATGAAGCAGAGAGTTCCGTGGGCACCAAGGGAAGGAGCTCAATGTACAGATTGCCTATTTCAGCCAAAGGTTTGTCACCCAGGGCCAGATGGTGTATAGAGATGCTTTTTCAAAGCCATGGGCCCTCCCAACCCTCGCTCAGTGCTACCTGTGAAACCCGATGATGCTCTCCTTTAGTGAGGTGGTTAGGGGAGTCTTTGATGGGGGAATGAGGTGGGAATCTTGTTGCCTGCTGGAGACAAGGGAGATAAGATTGCATCTCCTAAACAAACAAGACGATTGGAGACAGGAGAGCTAAATTTCAAGGGTTGCCCCCTTTGTTTCTTCTCCAGCTGGTGGAAGGGGCCAAGCGGGAAAATGCTAATATTTCAGATAGATTCGTATTCTTATTTCTAGTTTACAAAACACCGGACTCCTATTCTGCTTTGGCTGAACTTTGCTCTAGATTTTGCAGGGTTTCCCATATAAGGACATGAAATAATGCAAACCAGGAGTATAAAATAGCCTGATGTTCTCCAGAAGTTTTGGACACCTCTTTTTTTTTTCCCCTTTAGTTCTTGTAGGTTTTTTTTTTTAAATGGCAGCCCATACAGCCAACACACACGTGAGATTTAAAAAAAAAGTGAATACGGGCTGTTCTGAATTAATTTAATCAGGGATAGCGCTACAGTTGCAGAAGTGAGTGGATAACCTGGAGGTATTGATGAAAGCTTGCTCACATTTCAAACAGACCAATTATCTGGAGGAGGAGGAGGAGGAGGAGGAGAAGGAGGAGAGCAAAGGGATTGCTTGCAGCAAATGCCACTACCCCCCAAGAGCATTCAAAACAAGTCAGTTAGGTGACAAAGAAGAATGTGACACTATACCCTGAGGACCTGGGCAACCTCATGCAAGACTGTTTCATTCCTTGGTTAACCAGAATTTCTGTGGCCTAAACACAGTTCTTTAGTGGAGTAATCAAAGATGTACTTTTTCCAACAGACAGCTATTTAAAGTTACAACTGCTGAAACATCTTAGGGAGATATTTATGCGAGTGAGACTTGAACAGCTTGACACAATGGTCAGATGTGGGAGATTCCACTCTATACCCTACAATGGATGTCTCTGTATTTGTGGAGCGGCAGAAGTAGAAGACCTGGCTCACATCCTATTTGATGGTTGCCTGTATAAGAGGGTGGGAGACAGGTGTACCTCGGTCTCTATACCAAACAAATGACCCATTGGCATCCCCGTGTCAAAACAACTTGCCTTATGTATGGCCAGAATCTGAAAATAACATTTATCACAGCACAGTACTTGAGCAAAATGGTTCGGTTGAGATGGGTATACGCGGGAGTTGGAGTAGGAGACCTCCAAGGTCCCTTCCAACTCTATTATTCTGTATTCTGAACAGGGTCTCCTAAAAGCCATGGGCTGACCCTAGAGATCTTCCTGCTAAACTGTCAATTCTCATTTGACACAAAGAGAAGATGATTAAATGCATGATTGGAAAATAACCATATCCCTTCTCGGTTTTATTTCGCTTCCATCCTGGTCCTATCCACTGCTTTGGGGGCCTATGGCCCCTAGCGTTTCTCTCACAACTCAAAAGTAGCTCATGGTCACCTCTTTGCACTCAGACGAACCGAAAATGGTCCCTGTTTCTGGTTACCAGTAACTAGGTTACCAGAAAACAGAGTTCAGTTTTCAAGTTCTGTGCAACCGAAACAGTCAAAGGTTTTGTGTCCCACGCTATAATTGGAGGCAAGCTAACTTCCCAACTTAGTTAAAGAATTGATTGAATAGAATATTTGTAACTCAGGATTGAACTTTGGGGTCTTTTGTACTCTCTGAACTGGGTTATTTTTCCTGTAGGCGTTTCATTGCCTAACTAGGCAACTTGATCAATGCTAAAGGGGGATGCAGTTTGCCTTCTGTTGATGCACAAGTGCCAACAGAAGACAATATTGGTAGCTCAGAGTGGGATCCTGGGTGCTCTCTATGCTTGGTTGTTTTCTTGCAGACTGGTTAATATCCGTGCTAAAAAGAACTAAAAAGTGGTGGGACTCATCTCCGGGGCGCGGGGGGATGAGTCTGCCTACCAAGATGAGGTGGGCCAGTTGCTTTCGTGGTGTGGAGACAACAACTTGATCCTCAACACCAATAAGACCAAGGAGCTTATAGAGGACTATAGAAGGAACAGATCAGACATCCAGCCCTTGCTTATCAATGGAGACTGAGTGGAGCAAGTGGCCAGTTTTAAGTTTCTGGGTGTTACCCTAAAAGAGGACCTGACCTGGGGTGCTCACATTGCAGCCCTTGGTCAAAAGGGCCCAGCAGAGATTATACTACCTGAGGCTTCTCAGAAAACAACAACTGAATGAAAAAATGCTGGTGACCTTCTACCGCTGCACCATAGAGAGTATCTTAACTTACTACACCTGTGTATGGTTTGCCAATTGCACAGTGGCAGATAGGACAGCGCTCCAGAGGGTTAACGCCATTGCCCAGAGGATCATGGGTTGCCCTCTTCCCACTTTGGAAGAATATAGCTCCCGCTGCCTTAAGAAAGTTCAAAACATTCTCAAAGATCCATCTCATCCTGGGAACCCCTTTTTTTTTAACTATTACCATCTGGCAGACAGTACGGGATAATAAAAACAAGGACAAATAGGCTGAAAAACAGCTTCTATCCCAGGGCAGGAGCTCTGTTGAATTCTACTGTATAGTGCAGTGTTGGTGCAGTGTTGCGGGTTTTCAATTCAATGTGTGGCGTGTGAAGGATGTGTGTTTGTGTTTATTTTCAAGGACATGATGTGCACTGAAGATGGTGTTTGATTTCGTTATAGGAGGTGCAATGACAATAAAGTAAGCTAAACTAAACTATAAAATGGCAGCACATGAGTTGTTATTGTAATTCCACACTGCATGAGCCGGAAGTGGGCAGAAGGGGAGTAAGGTAGAAGATGGATCTTGTCTACCACATATTCAAACTTGAATTCCTTTCTAAGAAAGTACCTATTGGTGATGTCCACCAAGACATCACCAATGGGCAGTTGGAAAGAGGTTCTCAGAGTGCTGGCCAAACAGCAAGAAAGAAAGAACAGAAGGTGTGATGCAAAGGAATGATAATCCCATCTGTCTGTAAACAACAATGCATTGTTCCTAATAAATTATCAGGTTTATTCACAAAGTGAGGTCAGGAAGTGGCCAAATCCTTTCTTATTATCTATTCCTCCAGCTTTACTCCTTCAAACAAAGTCCTCTAAATTCAATTATTTGACCTGCTGCCCCTTCCATTTAATCAAACAGGGAGAAGCAAAGGCTAAGATGTTAACCACTCCTCCCTCTGATTTTTTTTAAACTAAATTAACTGTGTTCCCAAAAGGGAAGAGACTTAATACAATCAATTCCTTAAAGGGTTCTGATTTACATGTTTGCACTTAATGTTATCTTGTGGGTCTCTGGCTTAAGCAAAGCGAGTTTAATGCAATCTGTGGCTCCAGGCTCTTTTTCATCCTTTCATGGATATTCTGTGGCCACGAAGAAATCAGAAGCCTTGGTGAAAATATGTCTCACAAATGAAAAAAGAAAATCATCTGGACACACATACACAGTTTAGAGCAGGGGTCTCCAACCTAGGCAACTGTAAGTCTGGCGGACTTCAATTTCCCAGCCAGCAAAGCTGGGAGTTGAAGTCCTCCAGGCTTAAAGTTGTCAAGGTTGGAGACCCCTGCTTTAGAGGGTTCACTCATCAGGCCTGGTTCAGCATTGTCTTCACAAAGAAGGTGAACTTAAAGGTCATAGTTTCTGGCTTAGTGTCTTGCCAAAACTTAGATGGCTTTGCATGGACATATGGAGCATTTGCACCAAGACAAATTCCTTGTGTGTTCAATCACACTTGGCCAATAAAAATTTCTATTCTATATGTATCATTTATTTCCAAAATAATACAGGTCCTATCTAAGCAGTGGAAAGGGTTGTGAGACCATATAAATAGTGCTCAATTTACACTCGTTCATTTAGTGACCGCTCAAAGTTACAGTGGCACTGACAAAAGTGACAGGATTGGGGTTTCTTTTACACTTAGGGTGGTTGGAGTGTCCCTAAGGTCAAAATTTAGATGCTTGGCAACTGGCATGTATTTATGACTGTTGCAATGTTCCCAGGTCATGGGATCCCCTTTTGTGATCTTCTGACAAGCAAAGTCAATGGAGAAGCCAGATTCACTTAACAACTGTGTTAATCCTGCTACTTTTCCATATCTCTCTATTTCTTTAACTAATCTTGGTCCTGACTTTATTGGTTCTTCTATGAAGAACACAAGGTCATCTGCATAATGCTTGGGCCTTGTATTCTTCTTGTGTGATTCTTTGCCCTTTTATTTACAAATTCTGTCTGACTCTTCTCAACAAAATTTCTAGTGTCATAATAAAGAGCAGAGGTGAAAGTGGACATTCCTGCCTGACTCCCTTTCCTTGGTCAATGCCAGTGTGTCACCTCTAATAAATCCTTTAAAGTTTTTTGAAGTTTGGCTTGAGAATCATGATTTAATGAGGGTGATTGCTGGAATCTTGATAGATCTGAGACCAAGCTGGAGAATTGATATATTCTACAGCCCTACAATTTCAAAAGAACCTGTACAAATGAAGGCAGAATATTTGACCACTGTTGGCCTAATGGACTGTTTATGTGTCCTTTCTTACTTTCTTCTGCAGCCTTGAAGAAGTCCTTTGAGATGGAAGATGTGGAAGAAGTCCCTTCATGCTCAACCAGATCTTCTGTAAATCCCTGCCCCTCTGAAAACGGAGAGGGGAAAAGAACCAGAGGACCCGTGCAGAACATCTACCCATCTCCCATCGGCCTGAGCAACATCTCCAGCCCTTCGCACAGTCCGATCCCCAAAACCAGGATCACGAACAGCCTGTCTTTCAACCGAGGTACCATTCATTCGCCTCGGGCTAATGGAACCAACCTCATCAGGGTGTCCTCTTTTCAAACTCGGCTGAATCCCAATGGATTCTCTTCATCTTTAGGGCCAGGAAGCGATGAGAGTCTTCACAGTTCTTCTTCCAGTTTGGAGTGTCCAACACCCACAAGATGCCCTCCGAATCCCGTTCGGCAATCCGAGTCCCCTGGAATTGAGATCTCTCAGCTATCTAGTCCTTTGCTGAAGAAGTTCTCATCCCATGGGAATGTCTTCCATGCCGAGGCAGAGCGTCCGATCCGGCAGGTCTCCAAGGCTACCGTGAATCACAGCTCCTTGCCTTCCCTTGACTTGCATATCGCAGAAGACCAGGGGCCCGGTCCTACCCTTTGCTCCACCTCGAACATTGACCCCACCAACAGGTGGAGCTCCCAAGACCCAAATTCCATCTCGCCTCTTCCAAAGAATAGAACGTTACCGCGAAAGGATTCTCCTTTCTCTGCCATGGGGGCAGGCCAGCTGGCGAATGTGACTTCGGTGGGTTCTTTGGCCTCCAAGCAAACTGCAAAGCTTCAAACGTTTCCCACCAGCTTGGAGAAGTTCATTGGAACCCCCCCAGTTCTCCCTTCGGTAGGTGATCCTGGGCCCAAATCTTTGCCTAAGGCCCAGCTTCAGATCAACTTTGGCCACAGCCTGTCTCATCCGTCTCCAGAACTGACCAACAAGGATCAAGTGATCATAACTCATGACACTTCCCTAGCAACCTGTTACGGAAGCCCTCCAGAGATATCAGAAACAGAGCAAAAAGCTCCTCATCCACCGTCTGCCTCTTTCCAGCTTGTCTCTCAATCTCCAACTGCTCAACCTACTTCCCAGTCTTCTGCTCTTGGGTCTCCAGTGACAGCGCCACCTCCCCAAGGGAGCCCGGCTTTGCCCAACCCAAGAGAAAACTGTCATCCTCTGATTGATTCCCTCTCCTGTCAGAATGCTTCCAATACTTCAAACTCAGGACTGCCTTTTAGCTCAGGGAAGGAGTCTGGGGACCAGCCTCTGGAGATCTTTGAGAAGAAGGACGAGTCTGCAGAGAGGAACTCATTAAAAGAAGGTGAGTCAAGTTGTGCTCTAGATGCCGTCTGAAATAGCACACAGGCCTGTTCAAGCCACCTTCTACAAACCTAGAATGGTTGAGGCTACACAACTCATTAAGCTAATCTCAATCAAACTCCAGGATGGCTAATTGCCATGGATGAATCAGTGGTGGGATTCAAAAAAATTTTTACTACCAGTTCTGTGGGCCTGGCTTGGTGGCCATGGCTTGGTGGGCATGGCAAGGATACTGCAAAATCCCCATTTCCATCCCACTCCAGGGGAAAGTTACTGCAAAATCTCCATTCCCTCCCCACCCCACTAACCTGCTTTCCAGCTCCGTTCTCCTGTGCAGGGCAACCAAAGAAGACCCAGCCAATCAGCTGGGGCTCAAGGGGAGGCAGAGAATAGATGGGGTTGGCAGGGCCAGTCAGGGGTGGGATTTGCCAGTTCTCTGAACTACTCAAAATTTTCACTACTGGTTCTCCAGAACTGGTCCGAACCTGCTGAATCCCACCTCTGGTGTGAATCCAACCCTTGTGTCGCTGGATCCATACAGCTCACAAAACATAACGAAGGCGAATGTATTACATGTCCCAGGATAATGTTGTAGGATCTAATCTGGGTCAGTAACTGGCACCAGAGGTTTTGTCTTCAGAGTTTTCGGACTTGGGATGGAACCCATCTTCAGGGACCATCTTTCTAGCAGAGTATGTACTGTTCTGTATGTGATATTTATATGGTGCCTGTTGTATGTGGCTTTTTAGATATTGATTGGGGTGCATTGATAGCTGGCCATTAAGCCACTGGCTGCCATTTGGGCAGCACAAGCAAACAATAAAACCTCTGATCCTGGTGGCCGATCCAGATTGGATCACAGAAAACATAGCTTAACAGAATGGCTGCCTTCATCTAACCTGCTACCCCCAAAGAAATGTACATCAGATGGATTCACAGTTAGGTTTCCCACAACTGCACAACCACATTTTGCCCCAAATTAGCATGTTTAACGAATCCAACCAGGGTACAGAAGATCCAAGTGATCAGGCATCCTCCAAGTTGCTTCTCCTCTTGTCTATTCTGTACTCTACTCTACTCTACTCTACTCTACTCTACTCTACTCTACTCTACTCTACTCTACTCTACTCTACTCTACTCTACTTCTATTCTACTCTATTCTATTCTATTTTACTCTACTCTATTCTACGCTACTCCATTCTGCTCCTGTTCTCTTCTCTACTATTCTACTCTACTCTACTCTACTCTTACTCTATTTCTATTTCTATTTCTATTTCTATTTCTATTTCTATTTCTATTTCTATTTCTATTCTGTTCTGTTCTGTTCTGTTCTCCTCTCCTCTCTTCTCCTCTTCTCTTCTCTCCTCTCCTCTCCTCTCCTCTCCTCTCCTCTTCTCTTCTCTTCTCTTCTCTTCTCTTCTCTTCTCTGTATCCTAGCCTATCCTATCCTAGCCTAGCCTAGCCTAGCCTAGCCTAGCCTACTCTAGTCTACTCTACTCTATTCTACTCTACTCTGCTCTACTCTACTCTACTCTACTCTACTCTACTCTACTCTACTCTACTCTACTCTATTCTCCTTTTATGGATCATGTTTCAACCAAGGCACCATTTTAACACACCGTTGGGACAACATTGTTTTTTAAAGGGTTTGCCACAGCCTCCTTGATGTGGCAGTTCTTCTTGCTGGTGTCTGAAAACCAGAACAAGTTTATTCCCCAGAGCTTCCTCATTTTTGTGGCACCAGGAAGACAAAGCTCTTCTCTGTTTTGGTTTCTCTGCCATCATGTTGGGCAAGCAGCCTGTCCCCTCTGGCTCTGGAATGCGCTGGGCCCCTTTCCGATGAAGCACTCAAAAGCATCCGAGAAACATCCAAAGAGCATTTATGAGAATCTCAGAAGGCAGGGTCTAATGATGATGTTCATCCTGCCTCCATTTCCCCCCTCCCTTCAGCAAGCTAAAATACCCTGATACACTGCGTTTAAACATGGAGGCTCCGTTGCACAATCGTGCAACATTTTCAAGTCCAGGGCTGTAGCATATCTACCATCTTTGACATTCCGTGCAGATCGTTTTCTGAACGCCTCTCCTTCATTGCTGAAAGCCAGTTTGGTGGTGTGGTTAAAACAGGGGTGGGCAATTAATTTTCCTAAGGGGGGGGCCACATGAGAAACTGGGATTGTTCTGGAGGGCTGAACCAGTAGGGCTGTGAAAGTGTGTAGACACATACACACATGTGTACATTGAAGAAAAGAATAGCAGTCGCCTTCAAAAATAACAGCAATGCAATTGTATTTTGGGCATGTTTATTTATATCTGATTTCTGATTGACCTCATGCGGGCCAGACAGGGGTAGCCAAGGAGGCAGATGTGGGCCAGGGGCCATAAAATGCCCAAGTCTGGGTTAAAATCTCATACTAGAAACTGAGAGACCATGTCCAAACAACCTGTTTTCCAAAGCACCTGAAGGCCAGACAAGGAATAATGGATGGGAAACTGATCCAGGAGAGATTCAACCTGGAAATAAGGAGAAATTTTCTGACAGTGAGAACAATCAACTGATGGAACAGAAGTTGCCTTCGGAAGTTGTGGGAGCTTCATCCCTGGAGGCTTTCAAGAAGAGACTGGACTGCCATCTATCAGCAATGGTGTAGGGCAGTGATCCCCAACCTTTTTTACGCCGCGGCCCGGTATCCCCAACCTTTTTTATGGCGCGGCCCGGTACCGACATCAGCTGGGCACCGCCATCTTGTTTTGATGAAAAAGTGCTTCCGGTGAGCTTTCTACCCGGAAAAGCTCACCGGAAGCACTTTTTCATCAAAACAAGATGGCGGCGCCCAGCAAGCCAGCGGCCCGGTAGGACTTGTTCCACGGACCGGTACCGGTCCGCGGACTGGTGGTTGGGGACCCCTGGTGTAGGGTCTCCTGCTTGGGTGGGGGGGGTGGGGGGGACTAGATGACCTACAAGGTCCCTTTCAACTCTGTTAATCTGTATCAAAAGCTCTAGCACAGGGCTCCCCAACCTGCGGGCCATTGCCCACTACTGAGCTGTGGCCCATTTGAAACTGGACCTCACAAGTGGTGAGCAAGCACATGCGCAAAATTCCATTTGTGCAAGCAGTGCATATGTGTGCATGCTGCTTATGCAAACGGAGTTCACGAAACCATCACGAAAGAGCCTCATTGGTGCAGTGGTTAGTTAATAGAATAGAATTGGCCAAGTGTGATTGGACACACAAGTAATTTGTCTTGGTGTAAATACTCTCAGTGTACATAAAAGAAAAGATACATTCGTTAAGAATCAAGAATCATAACGTACAACACTTAATGATAAAGTGCAGTACTGCAGGCTACTTCTGCTGACTGCCGGCTGCCTGCAATTTGGCAGTTTGAATCTCACCAGGCTCAAGGTTGACTCAGCCTTCCATCCTTCCGAGGTGGGTCAAATGAGGACCCAAATTGTTGGGGGCAACATGTTGACTCTGTAAACCATTTAGAGAGGGCTGAAAAGCAGTATAAAGTGGTATATAAGTCTAAATGCTATTGCTATCCCCTCTCTCCAGTCGGTCCACCAAGCCGGAAAGTTGAGGATCGCTGTTCTAGCAGCCCAGCTCTGGGATTGCATTGGTAATTGCTTCCCTGAACACCGGTCCACGCTAAAGCAGGGCCTGGAAGAAGCTGAGTCATTCCCCCATAGGACCCAAGGGAGATTTCATCTCCTTTCCAAATTTTTTCATTTATCTGAATTATTTGAGTCAGCCCCACTAGATAGACCAAACCGGGAAAACAATTCGACAGGAAGGCTAAAACTACTTTTAGTGAGATAAGAGAATCTTTCATAAGCCTGGTTGTGGTCTACCTCCTCCTTATACCCCAGTGAATTAGGAAAGGGATGTCATGGGAAGAAGGAATAACCTTGAGGAACAGGAGGAAGATCCACAGCCAAAACAATGGTCAGATAAGAGAAATTTGAGTCGGGGCCAGAAGTGTAATTTGAGAAAGCCATCTCAAGACAGGATCTTCCCTAGTTTTTGTGTCAGTGAAGGAGAGATGGAGAAGCATTCTGTCTTGGAAGGTCCTGTTTCTGTAACCTGCTCTTTAAAATAGGAGGCGTGATTTTGGTTTCCTGGCCCATTCTACCTTCAAGAGCTGACAGGTATCAAGCTATTTCTGAATTTTATCACATTTTTCTAGATTTAAAAAATGTTTCGGCCCTAGACAGCATTTCCTGCATATCTTTATCAAGGTCACCTTCCATCCTCTCTAGGATGTGTGGTCCAGCATACTCCTCTGTCAGGGAGGTGAGCAGTTTCTAAAATTGGGGGAGGGGGATGGATGGATGGATAGACGGGTGGATATGGATGAATATGAATGGATTGATAGATAGATTGGATGGATGGATGGATATGGATGAATAGGGATGGAGAGATAGATGCTTATAGATGAATATGGATGGATGCATAGGTAGATTGAATGGATGGATGGATGGATGGATGGATGGATGGATGGATGGATGGATATGCACGAATATGGATGGAAGCATAGATGGATATGAATGGAGGGAGGGAGGGATGGTGCTTATGGATGAATATGGATGGATGCATAGGTGGATATGGATGGATGGATGGATGGATAGATGGATGGATGGATAGATGGATGGATATGGATGAATATGGATGGATGCATAGATTGGATGGATGGATGGATGGTTATGGATGAATATGGATGGATGCATAGATGGATATGGATGGATGGATGGATGGATGGATGGATGGATGGATGGATGGATGGATGGAGAAAAAGCAAGGAAGAGAGATAGAGGACAGATGAATAGATATGGATGAATATGGATGGCTGCATAGATATGGATGGATGGATGGAGAAAGAGATGAAGAAAGAGAGAGAGGACAGAGATGGATGGATGGATATGGATAAATATGGATGGCTTCATAGATAGATATGAATGGATGGATAAGGAAGGAAGGAAAGAGAGAGAGAGACAGAGAGAGAGAGAGAGACGGGAAGAGAGAGAGGGAAAGAAAGATTATGAGAAAGCAAGCCATCGTGTTAGTGTGCAATGTGAACCCTGCACCAGCTGAAGCCATCACTTTATAAGGTTTATAAAGTAGGGAATGTTCCGTGGCTGCCTAGAAGTGCCCTTTGTGCGATGGACAAACCCAGCTAACACCTCTCTCTTCCCTTGGGGGTGGGGGAAAATCCTGTTTTTCACGGGCAGCTACTTGAAGGCGGAGGGGCTATCAACTTGCTGGTCGCTGCCTGAAAATAAATAAAATTTTGGGGTCGCCTCCCTCTATCCAGAAAGGAACTCTTCCCCTTAATTGCTTTGACCAAGCCAGGCAAGTTGGAACAAAACCGGAGGTGCTCTCTCTCTCTCTCTCTCTCTCTCTCTCTCTCTCTCTGTGTGTGTGTGTGTGTGTTTGTGTGTGTGTTTGTGTGTTTCTGAAGATTGGGGGTAGGGGAAACCAGTGATTGGTTGGTTAAGGTTGAATCAATTTGTCTCAAAACCAGTCACTATGCTGAGTTTCTCTTTCTCCTCCATTCTTCCCTACCTTCCTGTTTTGTTTTATTTTTATTTTTTTTCCCTCGTTTCTTTGGCTTTGGCACAACTTCTGAATTCTTGAGGCTACCTCTGCCCTTTTCTCTGCTCCACCCTGCAGGGAGGAGGTGGCAAAGGGCCAAAATCTGTGAATTTTAAGAGGTTCGAGACTAACCAAAGTGGATGGAAGTATCAGGCAGCTGTACAATCATTCGGAGGGAGGAGGGGAGGGTTGGGGAGGGGGTATCTCCGCAAGGCGACTCTTTTAGAACATGGAAGCAAGAAGGGTCTCTCGCAAGAAAAGCAGCTATTAAAACTGCCACCTCTTGTGCTGGCCTATCACACATTGTTGCTGTTGTTACTGTTGTTGTTGTTGTTCTTCTTCTTCTTCTTCCTCTTCCTCCTCTTCTTTCTCTTCCTTCTCTTCTTCCTCCTCCCACTCTTCCTCTTCTTCTTCCTCTTTGTCTTTCTCCTCTTTCTCCTCTTCTTTTTCCTCTTCCTCTTCTTCCTCTTCCTCTTTCTCTTCCTTCTCTTCCTCCTCCTCCTCTTCCTCCTCCTCCTCCCTCCTCCTCTTCCTCTTCTTCTTCCTCTTCCTCTTCTTCCTGTTCCTTCTCTTCCTCCTCATCTTCTTTTTCCTCTTCCTCTTCTTCCGCCTCCTCCTCCTCTTCCTCCTCCTTCCTCCTTCCTCTTCCTCCTCTTCCTCTTCTTCTTCCTCTTCTTCCT
>NW_020716750.1:261870-272577 GCF_900518725.1 Notechis scutatus
GAATTCCTCAGCCAGATTTGCTGGCTGAGGAATTCTGGGAGTTGAAGTCCACAAGTCTTAAAGTTGCCAAGGTTGGACACGCCTGCCCTATACCATTTCTGACAGTCCAGTCTCTTCTTGAAAGCTCCCAGAGATGAAGCTTCCACAACTTCTGAAGGAAGCTGGTAGATGGTTCTTGTGCTTAGAAAATTCCTCCTTATTTCCAGGTTGAATCTCTCCTTGGTCAGTTTCCATCCATTATTCTTTGTCTGGCCTTCGGGTGCTTTGGAGAATAGCTTGAGCCCCTCTTCCTCTCTATGGCAGCCCCTCAGATATTGGAAGACTGCTATCCTGTCTCCCCTGGTCCTTCTCTTTACTAGACTGGCCAGGCCCAGTTCCTATAACTGTTCTTCATATTTTTTAGCCTCCAGTCTCCTAATCATCCTTGGTTGCTCTTCTCTGCACTCTTTCTAGAGTCTCAACATCTTTTTTAATAGAATGGTGACCAAAATTGGATGCAGTATTCTAGGTGTGGTCTTACCAAGGCTTTATAGAGTGGTATTAATACCACCCTTGATCTTGATTGTATCCCTCTGTTAATACAGCTTAGGATTGCATTGGCTTTTTAAGCTGCCGCTGCACACTGCTGGGTCATATTTAGCTGGTTGTCCACTAAGGAAAAGAGTAAGGAAAAGCTCATAATCCTGGAGTTGCAGACTGGACCCAAAGGACTCCCTCCTTCGTCCATACTGTCCTGTAGATTTAGTAATTTCTACTCTCAGCAGCTTGGGGTATTCCTTCCACACCCATTCCTGTAGCTGTCATGCTTCACCACATTCTCTCTCCAACTCAGCACTCTCAAAGGGGAAGAAGAAACCACACGCAGAAGGTATGAAACTGAAACTTCACACTAATAAAAAATCCCATGGAGTTTGCTCCTTGAGACAGTTCTGAGCTTACTTTGAGGTTGCCAAACTTCAGATAACTTTGGGCCAGAAGTGATAATTGCTGGAATCGTGTTGTCTTCCATATTTCTTGTAGCCTGGGGAGAGAATGGGGGTGGAGGTGGAATGTGCTGTTTTCTCTGTTTTCCATCCTCATGGATGAATTCAAGAATTTAAGATGAATCTCAAATAGGAAAGCTTAGGGACAGAAAATTACCTGTAGTCCACCTCGCCCTCCAGTTAACAAATCATGTTCAGAAGAGGTAGATATTAGAGCTGGATGCTTGATTTAAGGAAGCTGGGTGAAATTCAGTTTGGAACCTCTCCTATTTTATTTATTTCTTTTTTTTTTTTTTGGTATATGTTTTTTTTTATTCATTGTCAGGGCATATCATTTACAGAAGAACAAAGAAAAAACATACAGAAATATTAACATATATACTGATAACAATATTAATAGTGTAACATAATAGTTTGACTAGGTTTCTCTTTGTATTATCTTATTTATAATTCTGTTGATTATAAACCCTCTTTATGTTTAATTCATACCTAACAGTAATCTTTCTTCACCTAATTTACACCTCTTCTCTCTAACCAAATCTATTCCATGTTAAGTAATATTCTATATCCTCTTTATCCTTTGGTGGGCGTGGCAGGGGAAGGATATACTGCAAAATCCCCATTCCCTCCCCCACCCCACTATAACCTGCTTTCCAGCTCCGTTCTCCTGTGCAGGGCAACCAAAGAAGACCCAGCCGATCAGCTGGGACTCAAGGGGAGGCGGAGAAGAGATGGGGTTGGCGGGGCCAGTCACAGGTGGGATTGGCCGGTTCTCTGAACTACTCAAAATTCCCGCTACCGGTTCTCCAGAACGGGTCAGAACCTGCTGAATGCCACCTCTGCATGTATGTATTTTCGTCCAATATTTCCTCGCTTTTGTACAAGTCTACCACATATGATAATAAGTACTTGGGGTGGCCTGATTACACTTCCACCATTTTGCGGACATATTGCTAAACATTTTTTTGCCAGTCTTACCAGTGGCAAATGCGACCTATAAAACATTTTATAGAGGTTTTCCTTATATGCAGTAGCCATTGTCATTTTATAGTTCCTCTCCCAACATTTTTGCCATTTATCAATACCTCTCCTACTTTAGTGTGCTTAATGTATCTAGAACCTGCTAGCGTGGGGAAAAGTCATCTTAGAGCAGATAGTAATTGGATGGCTGGAATCCAGTCTACACTATTTTCATTTCTCTTTTGCAATGTCTCAGACACACTACAGGTAGTCCTTGACTTATCACAGTTCGTTTAGTGACCATTTGAAATTACAACAAATACTGAAAAAAATAACAGTTTTTCATGGCCATTGCCAGGTTAGCCAACCCAGGGAAAAAACCTATCTATGAATCATCCTTACATGTGTCCAATTATCTTAGATGAGTTGGATGATCTGAATATAGAATATTGAGTGAGCCTAGTTATTGTATACTGTAAACCTTAATTTATAGCTTTCTGTGATCTATGACTGACTCCTAACCAATTCATGGTTGTTTAGTTGAGTCATGGGTTAAGTGAATCATAGCTCACTGTACTGTGGCCAATCAAGTCATTGTTCAGTGATACAACAGAGAAGATGTTGAGTTTTCAGTCATGGTCCTTCTATGCTCAAGTAGGTTCCTTACCATGAATGACTAAGACCTATTTTCCATAGATTAAGCCCAAAATTGGAAGGTTGTGTCTAAAATATATTCCCGTGTGCCAAAAGGAGGCATTTAAGTGAGCAAAGGAATAGAATGGAATGGAATGAGCTGGAAGGGACCTTGGAAATCTTCTAGTCCAACCCCCTGCGCAAGCAGGAGAACCTATACAATTTCAGATAAGTAAGTCTAGACCAGGGCTGTCAAACTCAGGTCATCACGGTGACATCATGTGATGGGACTTTTTCCCCCTTCACTAAACTGGGCGTGTGCATGGCCAGCGCATGACGCATCCAGCGCGCAGGCCAGGAGTTTGACAGCCCTGGTCTAGATTCTTCTTAAAAGCCTCCAGAGCCCACAATTTCTGGAGGCAAGATGTTCCACTGGTTAATTGTCGTCACTGTTAGGCAGTTTCTCCTTAATTCCAGGTTGCTTTTCCCCTTGATTAGTTTCCATCCATTGCCTCTTGTCCTGCCCTCTGGTGCTTTGGAGAATAATTTGACCCCTCTCTTCTTTGTGGCAGCCCCTCAAATACTGGAATATCACTATGCTGTCACCCCCAATTCTTCTTTTCTTTAGACTAGCCAGACCCAAATCCTGCAGCCGTTCTTCATACTGGAGGAAAAATATGAAGCCATTCTTCATATTCTTCATAGGATGTTGAAATAGTTGTGGCTTGCAGAAACAAAGCGCACGTGATGACCTGCGCATTAGCCAACAGCTCTGACATCCCCTTTGCTCTACAAACCCTTGACACCACCTTCCGTCATGCTGTGATGGCGCAGTGGTTAGAAAGCGATATTGCAGGCTGCCGGCTGCCAGCAGTTCAATCCTGACCTGCTCAAGGTTGACTCAGCCTCCCATCCTTCCAAGGTCAGTAAAATGAGGACCCCGATTGTTGGGGGAAAGAGGCTGACTCTGTAAAACACTGTGAAGCAGTATATAAGTCTAAATGCTATTGCTATTGCTCTTCCTTTTCTCCTTCCTTCCTTCCTTCCTTCCTTCCCTCCCTCCCTCCCTCCCTCCCTCCCTCCCTCCTTCCTTCCTTCCTTTTTTCTTTCTTTCCTGGTTAGAATGCAGTACTGCAGGCTAATTCTGCCCACTGTCGGCAGTGGCAGAATTAGCCTGCAGTACTGCATTCTGTCAGCAGTTCGATCCTGACCCGTTCAAGGTTGACTCAGCCTTCCCTCCTTCCGAAGTCAGTAAAATGAGGGACCCAGATTGTTGGGGGCAATAGGCTGACTCTGTAAACCACTTAGAGAGGGCTGTAAAAGCCCCGGGAAGTGGGTGCATAAGTCTAAGGGCTATTGCTATTTCTTAACCCAGCAGCCTCCAAATGGGCTGGGCTGCAATTCCCATCCTTCACAGGTGGCACCATTGTGGGGGAAAAGGGGGCCAGTAGTCCAGTGCATCTAGAGGGCATCCGCTCGAACAACTTACAACCCATTCATTTCCTGCCCGTTCTAAGTTTACAATGTGACGCGGGGCATGGCTCATACAACCACTGTCTTGCCTAGTGACAGAAATGCTTGGCCTCCCATGCGGTCGTACGTCGGGGACTAGCTGTACACAAACCTTTACCTCCATGTAAGGAGAGCATTTCAAGTGCAGAAAACGGGGCGGCCAAGAGATGAGCGCGTCATGCAGCTTTTGGGGCTGGGGAGGAGGGGGGAGAGATAAGCCTTCTACCTTTATAGACCTTAGTGTGTGTGTGTGTGTGTGTGTGTGTGTGTGTGTGTGTGTTTGTTTAATAGTTTGGGTTTTATTTGTATTTGGGGAGAGGGAAGCATTGGGGAAAAAAACTTGCTCCATCCAGGAGGGTCAGAAACACACAGTCCTTCTCCACAACCAGGGATGGGGGGGGTGATTTGTGCCCCTAACTTCTCCCCCCCATCCTTCCTCCCCGGAAGAATTGCATTTTCTTTCTCTTTTTTTTCCTTTGGCAGCCTTCCCCCTTCTTTCTTTAAAATGCAAAAGGGCTCACTCGCTCGCTCTCGCTGGGGAGGAGGTGGCGAACCTGGCCAGTCTATTGGGCAAAGCTGCTGAATGGACTTGTGTCTCTCCCCCCTTCCCTCCCCCCCTCCTGTCACCTTTTGAAGGGGAGAGGGGGGTCCCAGGAAAGAGGAGGGGACGGGGACGGACTGATTGCCATTCTGGTCATGTGCTTGGAAGCAGCCTGGGTGCGTTCACTGGCGTGCTGGCTTTGGTGTGAAACCCCCAAAAAGGGGAACTGGCTGAAGGGAGGAGCTGCCCGTTTTTTGTGGGGGGGTTTTTTGCCCCTGGAAGAAGACAGAAGCATGATGGGCAGCTGAAAGCAAAGGTAAGATATCAAGATCCCCGCTGCTCATCTGAATTTGGGGAGGGGGTGGCAGTCCCTTGGGGTCGCCATAGCTTTTGTCTTGGGCTGAAAAGCAAGAAATGCAACCTGGACAATAGCTGGCTTTTTTTTTTTTTTTGGAGGGGCATCTTCCCAGGGCAGGTTTGAGGAAGGCTGGGCAGAGTCCGAACCTCAAGGAAAATCAGGATAAAAGGTGGGATCTTGCCCGCATCTTCTTTGTCTCCAGGGCTGGTGGGGTTGTTCTTTCTCTCCCTGGCAGCAGCTTTGTTCTCTGTGGGCAGGGGGTCTTCTCCTGCCCACCTTCAGGGTTGGATGGTGTGGCCACCAGGAGATGTTTCTGTTGGGTCATCTCGGAGAAGACATAAGTGGTGGGTTGAGGGGCAAAAAAAACGAGGCTGTAGGGTGGCTAAGGCCTGGTGGGAGGGAGGCTGGTTGGATTGGGTTGGACAGACTGGTGTGCTCTGGTTTTGTCCCTCCCTGGCTTGCTTTCTTTCGGTGGTTGAGCAAGCCATCTTCTCCAGTTGAGTACTATGTGCAATGCTTTGGTGGGCGTGGAGAAATTCTCCCGGTTCCTGCTTCTTTCGTTGTGATTTTTTCTGCATCTCTGCAGACTTTTCCAGTTGCTGGTTGTCCTCGGGGAGAGGTAGATATTTAGCAGACATCAAAAACCCATTCAAAAAAGATACCCGTATATGATGAATGGAGAGAGAGAGAGAGAGAATGTGCATTGTTCGAAGGGGTTTCCTTACTGTGGTTTTTTTTTCCCCATCCTTGCCATTGTGTGATGAAGGCGGCTGGCTGTTTTACTCCCTAAATCAGAGACAAAGGCTAGGAGATTGTCACCTGCCCAAAGCCAGAAATGTGAATCCACGGAAGAGCAAAGGGTGCCAGAATTCCTGGTCTCTGGGATCCAAGTCTAGGAATGAAATCAACCCCCCTGGGTAGCAAACAGGAGGAAGAAGGGAATAAATTGACATCTGTCAATCTAGGTCTTAGTGTGCAGACAGAAGCAAAATGTTTCTTTTTGGGTTGGTGTTTAGATGTTCCATGGCTTGACGTGGTGGGTGGACCTGCTCTGGGATTGTAAAGGAACCATTTTTGTAAATATTGACTTGTTCATTTGCACAAACATGGACGGATCTTCAGAGTGAGGAATTAACAGCATACAGGTAGCCCTTGATTTACGACCGCAATCGGAACACAAGATGTATGTTGCTAAGTGAGACACTTATTAAGTGAGGTTTGCCCCATCTCATGACCTTGCCATGGTTGTTAAGTTAGTAACCTGGTCATTAAATGAATCTGGCTTCCTCATTGATTTCGCTTGTGAGAAGGTCGCAAAAGGGGATATCACGGGATCTTCGGACGCAGCAACGGTCATATATTTGAAGCAGCTGCCAAGCACCTGAATTTTGATCACATGATCACGAGGGTGCTGCAAAAGTCATAACTGTTGACAATGGTCATGAAAGTCACACTTTTTTTAGTACCGTTGTAACTTTGAATGATCACTAAACGAACTGTTGTAAGGTCAAAGACTGCCTATAACAGAGTTGGAAGGGACCTTGGAGGTCTTCTAGTCCAACCCCTTGCTCAAGCAGGAGGAGACCATTTTAGACAAGTGGTTGCCCAATCTCTTCTTAAAAACCTCCAGTGACGGAGCACCCACAGCTTCTAAAAACAACCCCTTCCACTGGTTGATGGATTGATTAATTGATCCAAGCAAAATTAAAACATTGAATGGAGGGTGTTGTATGGATGTGGGTGTTAGTTTTTTAAAACTGAGCTGGTTAAGCCTAATATATTCAGGAGACAATGTTGTCTCTACTTTAGACTTCCTACCTGATATTCTAGATCAGGGGTCTTCAAACTTGACAGCTTTAAGACTTGTGGACTTCAATCCCAGAATTCCTCCTCCAGACATGTTAGCTCAGGAATTCTGGGAGTTGAAGTCCACGAGTCTTAAACTTGCCAAGTTTGAAGACCCTTGTTCTAGATCATTTCTGTGGTTACTTAGGTGTCAAACTGTAACAGATTTAACAGATTAACAGAGTTGGAAGGGGCCTTGTAGGTCATCTAGTCCAACCCCTCCCCGCCCAAGCAGGAGACCCTACATCATTTCTGACAGATGGCAGCCGAGTCTCTTCTTGAAAGCCTCCAGTGATGAAGCTCCCACAACTTTTGAAGGCAACTTCTCTTCCATGGGTTGATTGCCCTCACTTGCTTCTTTTCTGAACTAGCTGTAGTACTAAAAGTTTGTCCATGTAATTTCAGAACTAGAGTCTTCTGCATCTAAAGTTAGTGTCCTAACCGCAGAGTAGGATAGGTTGAATTGGGAATTCTTCTCCTGGTACACTTATTGTCTAACTCTGAGTGGTGCTATCTGGAGTGGCAAGTTTGCCTTTGTACCTACCAAGAAGGAGGGCCAGATTGATCCATGTGACATTTGCTGGTGCAAATACATACGTGTGAATATAGATGATGTTTTCATTTGAATCAGGAAGTTCCACCTTTTCCTTCCATCTGTAAAGTCTGATGTGCAAGTCTGAATCACTGAAGATTCAATGTTATTAACAAATTCTAACATGGGTAAGGATATTAAACACATGGAGTATATCTTTGGGAGAATGGCCATCAGTTCCCAGATCAATGCAGCCTTCTTCCCTCCTTCCTAAAACATATAAAAGAACGGTTGCTGGAACTGGCTATGTCTGGTCTGATGAAAAGAAGGACTAGGGGAGACATGATAGCAGTCTTCCAATATCTCAGGGGCTGCCCCAAAGAAGAGGGAGTCAAGCTATTCTCTAAAGCACCTGAAGGCAGGACAAGAAAACTAACCAAGGAGAGAAGCAACTTAGAACTAAGGAGAAATTAATCAGTGGAACAACTTGCCTCCAGAAGTTGTAAATGCTCCAACCCTGGAAGTTTTTAAGAAGAGATTGGATAACCATTTGCCTGAAGTGATAGGGGGTTTCCTGCCTAAGCAAGGGGTTGGACTAGAAGACCTTAAAGGTCCCTTCCAACTCTGTTATTCTTATTCCCTCCCTTCCACAAATGAATCACCCTTCTGGTTTAAATTGAAAAGCAAGAACTGGATTCACACAATACATTAAACCCCTCACTTGGGTTTCGCAAGGACAAAGCATGTGACAACACATTGCCAATGGCACGAGGGTTTCACAGGGCCTAATTTGCACAGCTTACAAAATGTAATAGTTGGTTTTCCTACCATTTATTGAACTACAAACATCACCCCATTGTAGCCTAGTCTACATGGGAACATAGGTAAAATATACTCCATGATGGAGAATACTGTAACCTGTCCAGTAGTTCGTTCTCCAGATGATGTGTGTTGATGAGGAACCTCAAGAGTCATCACCACTTTCTTAACTAATGGTGCCATGGGTATGGCTATTCATGCAGGCCACACCAAATTAAGGTCGGTATTGAAGCCAAATATCCCTGCAATCTCTTTTGCATCTGAGAGGACCACCGTAGATAGATGAGACGATGGTCTCTCTGTAGGAAATTTCAAGGCTGCAGAACAACCCTGGAATTGTTTTCTTGTGACCTGGAATTGTTTTCTTGTGGGGTGACCCAAAGAAGAGGGAGTCAAACTATTCTCTAAAGTACCTGAAGGCAGGACAAGAAACAATGGATGGAAACTCATCAAGGAGAGAAGCAGCTTAGAAACGAAGGAGAAATTTCCTGACTGTAAGAATAATTAAGCTTGCCTTCAGAAGTTGTGGGTGGTCTGATACTGGAGATTTTTAAAGAAGAGATTGGACAATCATTTGTCCATAATAGTATAGGGCTAAAACATATAAAGAACAGTTGTAGAAATTAGATATGTCTAATGAAAAGAAGGAGTAGGGTTGACATGATAACAGTATTCCAATATTTGAGGGGCTGCCACAGAAAAGAGGGAGTCAAGCTATTATCCAAAGCACCAGAAGGCAAGAAAAGAAACAATGGATGGAAACTCATCAAGGAAAGATCCAACCCAGAACTAAGGAGAAATTCCCTGACAGTTAGAACAATGAATCAGTGGAACAACTTGCCTCCAGAAGTTGTGAATGCTCCAACACTGGAAGTTTTTAAGAAGAGACTGGATAACCGTTTGTCTGAAGTGGTGTAGGGTTTCCTGCCAGAGCAGGGGGTTGGACTAGAAGACCTTAAAGGTCCCTTCCAACTCTTGTTAATCTATTCTGACCTCAGAAGGTTCACATTTCTGTCCCTCCATTTCTTCTGGGGTACACCAACATGGCCCTGGTGGTAGGAATGGCAGCAGAGGGAACCAGCCCAAGTTGAAGAGATATACCTTGAATAACCACTCATCCAGTGAACTTACAACAGGTCATGAGTCATTCTTTTCACTGTTGTTGCAACCTCTAACAGTCACTAAATGAACTGTTGTAAATGGAGGACTATTTGTGGGTAGTACAGGTAGTTCTCAACAGTTTATTGATGACCTGGGGCGTGACACAAAAATAACAATGTCACAAAAGTAGAATAAATTCCTTTTAATGCCTCCGACTTGGCCCCAATGTCCAATTATCCTTGGCTGGATAACAAACTCTTAAAAAAAACAATCTACGAAAGAAAGAGATGCAGTCCGAACCCAAAGTAAAGATAATTAGAAATAAGAAAAACCAACACAAACCACACTGAACTAATTGACACGGCAGGCCAGGATGATAAATTGCAGACCTTCAAAAGATAACACAGCACCAACAGTTGCGAGGCTCAACCAAGATAATGCACACTTTGCTTCCAACAAGGTGCTGTGTGCAAACACCCTTTTTATCCTGTTTCCCAGCTGCAGCTAATGAAGGGAATCAGGGCCTTTTTCTCCCCCATAACCCATGTTGCTCCCTTATCCGTTCCTCCCTGCATGCCCTAGGATGAGGAGGGGTGGTGGGCCTGGGTCTTCCTCTGAATGCCCAGCTGGCCTGTGCCCTTCCCCAGTATCCTGCACAGCCACCAGAGCCACATTCCCACTCCCTGTCAGCTGCTCAATCTCCCCCTCAGAATCAGACTCAGACAAGGGCATGGCGGTTTGTTTAATGATCATTCAAAGTTATAACGGCAGTGAAAAAAGTGACTTATGACCATTTTTCCACACTTACAACTGTCGCAGCATCCTCCTGGCCACCTGATCAAAATTCGGATCCTTGGCAACTGGTTCATATTTATGACTATGTTACTAATTCAACAAGCGCAGTGATGCTCTTCATAACCATCTTACTAATTTAATTATTACAATGTTTCATTTAACAACCGTGAACTGTGGCAAGAAAGGTCATAAAATGGGGCAAAACTCACTCAACAAATGCCTCACTTAACAGTGGAGATGTGGTTGGAAGTTGAGGATTAACTGTAGATGGTCACAGCTTGGTCCAATCCAACTCAAAGCTCTTTGAATGTTGTTCTTTGGCAGCTACTAGCTGATGATAGTTCCTTCCTGATGGAGTCAACCAAGGCAAACTTTCAGACGCTCATTTTTGCTTGTGTGGCTCTGGCCCAGCTGGGAATATTGGGTGGGGAGGAGGAGGAAGAAGAGAAGAGGAGATAGATGTCCTTGATTCTAGCCCACATCTTTTCTTTTGAAGGATATAGCCAGAGCCATATGCTCTGGAGAACAACAGGAAGTTGCTCCCACGCTGTTCCAAGAGCAGATGGATTGATCCTCACACCCCCTGGGAAATGGGGTGGACAGGAAAAGAGATAAAGGCAGGAGTTCT
>NW_020716750.1:272587-288749 GCF_900518725.1 Notechis scutatus
TCCTCTTTCTCTTTCTCTCTCTTTTTTCTTCTTTTCCTTTTCCTTTTCCTCCTCCTCCTTCACTTTTTTCTCTTCCTCCTCTCTCTTTTTCTTTTTCTCTTCTTTTTCTTTTTCTCCTCCTCCTCCTCTTCTTCTCCTCCTCCTCCTTCTTCCTCTCTCTTTCTCTTTTTCTTTTTCTCTTCTTTCTCTTCTTTTTATCCTCCTCTTTCTCTTTCTCTCTCTCTTTTTCTTTTTTCTTCTTTTTCTTGTTCTTCTTTTCTCCTCCTCCTCGTCATCGTCGTCGTCGTCGTCCTCCTCCTCCTCCTTCTCCTCTTCTTCTTCTCCTTCTCCTTCACCTTCACCTTCACCTTCACCTTTTTCTCTTCCTCCTCTCTCTCTTTCTTTCTTTCTCTTTTTCTTTTTTCTTCTCTTTTTCTTTTTCTTTTTCTCCTCCTCCTCCTCCTCATCCTCTTCCTCTTCCTCCTCCTCTTCTTCTTCTTACCTTACCTTACCTTACCTTACCTTACCTTAAATTTACATGTTTAAAAAAAAACTGAGTTGGTCCATCCAGGGCCTTGTAATCTTGGAAAACTATTGCAATTAGAAGAGTGGTACCCCATACCACTCACTACACAAGTCAAGACCATCGTATTTAACTCCTTGGCTGGCCTGTGAGTTGGTATTTGCAGTAGCACCTAGGCAGCCTGGACAAAGAAGATCAGATCTGGAAGACCATCTAGAAAAATGCATGACCTTCTCTTTAGTCTGGGAATTTGAAAAAGAAAAAAAAACAAGAATAGTGAAGAGATCTGTTAACCTCATTGGTTGAAAATATTTTCAGCTTTGAAATTAAGCACAGGCTCCCCTCTAAAGTGCCAGATCTTCTAAATGTAGCCATGTCCAGCTTCCCAGACTTTTGAACAATCCCCATCATTACCAGCCCAGTTAAGAAGAGACTTTTCCCCTCTCTTTATTTGGGGAGATGGGGGAAGAAGCTAACCCCTTTCCCACCGCAGTGCCTCTGCAAAGCTTCCCAGCTCCTGGGCAGGGTGCCAACCCCTTCTCTTCCCTAATGGAGGCATCTCTCCAGCCTCTTTGGTTGAGCTTCTCTTTAATAGAATAGAATGGAATTCTTTATTGGCCAAGTGTGATTGGACACACAAGGAATTTGTCTTTGGTGCACATGCTCTCAATGTACATTAAAAATACGTTCATCAAGAATCATAAGATACAACACTTACTGATAATAGGCAGGGGTGGGATTCAAATGTTTAACAACCGGTTCTGTGGGCATGGCTTAGGTGGTGGGTGTGGCTTGGTGGTGGGTGTGGCTTGGTGGTCATGTGACTGGGTGGACATGGCTTGGTGGTCATGTTATTGGCTGGGTGTGCCCAACTCAATATCACTCACATCGAGGCACGCATCTCCTCGCCTGGCCTCTCATGACTATGGGGATGCTGCAACAGTCGTAAATGTGAAAAATGGTTATAAGTCACTTTTTTCAGTGCCATTGTAACTTTGAATGGTCACTCCACACAAGAAAAGTACCAGCAAAGGAGGGGAAAAAACTCCAGAGAAGTTCCTGAGACAGGAAGTCTAGTCCTGCCAAGAATGTAATAAGGGTTAACGGAGAGGCAATTTCTGTAAGCAACACCAGAATGTTTCCTTCCTGCCTTCCTTACAGGATTAGGCCAGTAATTTCTTCTAACAACCGGTTCTCCAAACTGCTTAGAATGTTAACAACCAGTTCTAGCGAATAGGTGCGAACCGGTAGAATCCCACCCCTGGTCATAGGTCACTAATAAGCAATCAAATCAGAGGTGGTATTCAGCAGATTCTGACCAGAACTGATAGCATAAATTTTGAGTCGTTCAGAGAACCGGCAAATAGCACCTCTGACTGGCCCCGCCCCCATCTATTCTCTGCCTCCCAAGTCCCAGCTGATCAGCTGGGTCTCCTTTTGTTGCCCTGCACAGAAGAAGGGAGCTGGAAAGCAGGTTAGTGGGGTGGGGAGGGAATGGGATTTTGTAGTATCCTTTCCCTGCCACGCCCATCAAGCCACGCCCATCAAGCCACACCCACAGAACCAGCAGTAAAAAAAATTGAATCCCACCACTGAATCAAATGATACTAGGAAACGAAACAATATAAATTGTAAAGATACAAGCAACACGGTCATAGTCATAAGTGGGAAGAGATAGGTACTAGGAAGTGTTATTGTAATCTAGTAGTAAGTCTGACCTTTGCCAGAGATGTTGCTATGCATTTGAATTCACGTTCGCTTTTCTCTTTTTTTTCTCCCCTGGCCTAACGTCCGTCTAAGACAAACATAACATAACGTGGATCCATGCAGCATAGGAAACCAGCACAATGGGGACTCTGTTCATGTCGAGAAAGATGCTTCAGATAGTTAAGCTCTGGAAAGAGTGCTGAAAAAAGCAACCAAGACGACTAGGGGTCTGGAAGCTAAAGCATACGAAAAACGGTAGCAGGAAATGGGTTTGTCCAGTGAAAAGAAGGACTAGGGAGCGACATATGATAGCCGTGTTCCAATATTTGAGGGGCTGCCGCAAAGAAGAGGGGCGTCGGCTTATTTTCCAAAGCACCAGAGGGCAGGACAAAGAAATAATGGATGGGAAATGTTAAATGAAAGAAGCAACCTAGAACTAAGGAGAAATTTCCTAATGGTGAGAACAATTAATCAGTGGAACAACTTGCCTCCAGAAGTGGTGAATTCTCCAACATTGGATGTTCTTAAAAAGATGTTGGATAACGATTTGTCTGAAGTGGTGTAGGGTTTCCTGCCTAGGCAGGGGGTTGGACTAGAAGACCTCCAAGGTCCCTTCCAACTCTATTGTTCTACTGAGTTGAGTTGCTGTTTATGAGATAAGCTGCCAGTGGGGTTCCCCTTCTGTTTCTGGACTGTTTAGGTCTCTTCTCTTCCATTCCTGTCCTAAGCTTCCCCACCGTCTCTTGCAGCACCCAACTTTAGACAGATGTTGTGTCTCTTTCAAGGCTGCATTTCTGCTTCCAGGGAGAAAATTCCTTTTTTAAAAAAATCTTTCGCTTTCGTTCTTGCTCCAGACTTAATATACAGAAGTGCAACGAAGCTTCAAGAAAAGGAGGAGGAAACCGGTTGCCGATAATTTACATTTTATCTTCCTCTTTGCAGAGATTCATCCCAAGCTTCAGCAGCTGAGCATGGAGGACAATCTAGCAGGAGAACCAACTCCCCAGGATGGTCCAGCCCTCAAGACCACGGACGGTGGATTATTCGGCTACGTGGGGATTGAGGCCGTCCTGGACCAGATGCGTATCAAGACCATGAAAACCGGATTTGAGTTCAACATCATGGTTGTAGGTGAGCACAATTTTATATATATATATATATATATATATATATATATATATATATAGTCAGGAGCTTTCATACCTGCAGAGACTGCATCTGGGCATGGTTTTGTAATGAGCATTTTTCTAAATGCTCCATGAAAGGCTGAACATCCAATTCTGGCCATCAGAATTCAGATCAGTAGTTGGTATCAGTTTTTTTCCCCAAAGGTGCTTGTTCAAAAGGCAACTGGACATTGTTTTTCCTTGAAGTCGTTTCCCTTCTCATCCGAGAAGCTTCTTCAGTGTTTACTCTTCCAAGCTTTCGGACTCGTGCCAGAGCTTCATCTTCAGGACACTACTCTCGAGCAGAGCATGTGCTTCTTCCATGTAAATATCACACACACAGTGCGTAAATAAATAACATACACGACTTGAGAAAAGTTCCCTGAAGATGGGCTCTGGCACGACTCTGAAAACTCGGAAGGCAAAACCTCTGCTCCCCAAGATTGACCCAGATTGGATCCTGTCCCATTTTAATTCATTTGCTGGTAGGGGAAGGTAAGGACCCTTGTTGCTCTCGGAGCTTGGTTATGTTCAGTGGTGGGGTTAAAAATTTTTTTTACTACCAGTTCTGTGGGCATGGCTTGATGGGCGTGGCTTTGTGGGCGTGGCAGGGGAAGGATACTGCAAAATCCCCATTCCCTCCCCACCCCACTAACCTGCTTTCCAGCTCCGTTCTCCTGTGCAGGGCAACAAAAGAAGACCCAGCCGATCAGTTGGGACTCAGTGGGAGGCAGAGAATAGATGAGGGCAGGACCAGTCAGAGGTGGGATCTTCCGGTTCTCCGAACTACTCAAAATTTCCATTACAGGTTCTCCAGAACTGGTCAGAACCTGCTGAATACCACATCTGGTTATGTTCTTGCAGATGTTTTATTACCAACCTAGGTATGATAACATCAGTGCTGGAAAAGATAATAAGAGAGAGCAAACCTCGTTCCCTTCTAGAGCCGATGATGTTACCTAGTGTGGTCATGAAATGTCTGCAGGAAAGCCAACAAGCTCAAAGAGCACCCTACAAATAAATCAATAAAATATCTAACAGCCACTGTGGGAACAGAAAGCCAAACTAGATAAGCCTTCCATCTGGTCCAGCAGAACATTTCTCCTATTGGGGAAAAAAATGGGTCCTTCTTAGCCTTCCCTTTGAAAGGATGCAGTGGCTCAGTGGCTAAGACGCTGAGCTTGTCGATCAGGAAGGTCGACAGTTCAGCAGTTCGAACCCCTAGTGCCGCGTTTAACGGAGGGAGCTCCCGTCACTTGTCCCAGCTTCTGCCAACCTAGCAATTCGAAAGCACGTTTAAAAAATGCAAGTAGAAAAATAGGGACCACTTTGGTGGGAAGGGAACAGCGTTCCGTGTGCCTTCGGCGTTTAGTCCTGCCGGTCACATGACCACGGAGACGTCTTCGGACAGCGCTGATTCTTCGGCTTTGTAATGGAGATGAGCACCGCCCCCTAGAGCCGGAAACGACTAGCATGGATGTGCAAGGAGAACCTTTACCTTACCTAGCCTTCCCTTTGTGGAAAATGTCATAAGAACGAAGCTTGTTCAGCTCCATCCAAAGCCAGTCTGGGATTAATTCAGCCTCAAGACAGTGATCTCATCGACCACGGATGGCCCTGGATGAGCCAAGCGTCATTCCCCTCTGTACATTGAGGGGGTTTCAGGCCTTTTGTTTAAAAAACTGAAGGGCCTTATAAATATTTATAGGAGGGTTCAGAGTAAGAGGATTTCGACACACACACACACACACACACACACACACACACACACACAAACTCGAGATACTCATCAAGAAGTAGATCATGAGCCAACTGATAAAAAGCAGAAAGGAAAACAACCGACATTGGGGAGGGACATAGACCGTACGGCCTTCAGCTTGTGCATCTGGTTCCCACACCCAGATTTTACATTCTTCCAGAAGCCCCACATGTGCATAGCCAATATTTGGCAGCCGCTTGCCTGCCTTTTTTTTCAGCAGAGGGAATCCTTCTCCTCACACGTAGGTTTGTTTTAGGAAAACACGAGCACTTCTACAGTGCCTTCACACACCCCAAATAACCCCACCCCCTCCAGGGATGGGCTGCTGGGGGTTCGCAGGGGTTCGGGAGAGCCCCTAGCTAAGATTCTGTGCAGTTTGGAGAACCCCCAAATCCCCCTCCTGGCTGGCTTTGCTCACCCTGCTCCTTCCCCTCCCAGGAATCCCCACATGACCTGTTTTGGATGCAGGTAAGTGCAGGGTGTGTGCGGAGCCTCAGGGAGGGCGAAATATGGGCCTCCCAAAAGTTCGGAAAGGCTGGAAATGGTTTCCGGTTTCCATTTCCAGTTTCCAGAAAGCCTCCGGAGTCCGGGGAGGGCAAAAACGTCCGCGGTGCAGGAGGCCGACTAGGCCCTGCCCACGATGGCCACACCCACCCAGCAACCGGGCAGAGAACCAGTTGAGGGCTAGTTGAGGTTGAAATTTTTGAAGCCCACCCCTGCCCCCCTCCCTCAAAAGCTGGAAAGGTTGTCCCTCTTTTCTCCCCTCCCCTCCTGTCGCCCTCGATCAGGGATCTGTGCAACCCTAAGCAGCCTAAAACAAAGAAATAGTTCAGAAAAGTATAGCTGCAAGAACTGGGAAGTTGCTCAGTTATGGTGGATCAAATGGCTTCTCCCCCAGGCTGATTCTCCCAGGCTGGGCCCTCCCCGCATTTCCCCATCTGTCTGGAGAACAGAAAGTATGACTTGAAGGTTTTCAGCCAAGCAACAGCCCCTTCTCATGAGAGAAGTTAATTTTGAGCTATCATTTCTCCCTGCACGGGAGAACATCTGCCTTGAATTATGTTTCCTAGTTTCCTGTTTGCTTTGGGGTAGATTAGACATGATGGCCTCCACTCAAGGTCCTTCCCCCTCGGGTGGCCAGCTTTTCCCACTTTTCAAAACACAGCTCGCTTGGGACTATCACGTCCAGAGTTAGCTGAAGATTTCACTGCCAAGAAGGGCCAACTCAGCAGGAAAAACTGCTGAGAGACCTCCAGCTCAGCAAGAGGGGTCATTGATGGCTCGAAATGGGGCACAAGTGTTTATTTATTTTATTGACCTTGAGAGAGACAGGATGGGGAAATGTTGCCTAGAGAATAGTCAGATAAGAGAGGACATAGACCTGAGCTGCATAATGGAAGGGGAGAAAGCTTTGTGGAGCTACAAAGAAGAGGGGAGTCAACTTATTTTGCAAAGCACCAGAAGACAAGGCAAGAAATAATGGATGGAAACTAACCAAGGACAGGAACAACCTGGAATTAAGGAGAAACCTCCTAAAAGCGAGGACAATTAACCAGTGGAAGAGCTTGCCTTCAGAAGTTGCGGCTGCTCCATCACTGGAGACTTTTAAGAAGAGACTGGATATGAAATGTATAGGGTCTCCTGCTGAAGGGGCTGGATTAGAAGACCACCAAAGCTCTATTGTGATTGAAGGAGACTCAGAAAGGAGCCCGCTCTAGTTAGCCTGTTAAAGAGACACTAGATCAGAGGTGGGATTCAGCTGGTTCTGACCGGTTCTCTAGAACTGGTAGCAGAAATTTTGAGTAGTTCGAAGAACCGGCCAATCCCACCTCTGACTGGCCCCGCCAACCCCATCTCTTCTCTGCCTCCCATTGAGTCCCAGCTGATCGACTGGGTCTCCTTGGGTTGCCCTGCACAGGAGAATGGAGCTGGAAAGCAGGTTAGTTGGGTGGGGAGGGAATGGGGATTTTGCAGTATCCTTTCCCTGCCACGCCCACCAAGCCATGCCACGCTCACCCAGCCACACCCACAAAACTGGTAGTAAAATTTTTTGAATCCCACCACTACACTGGAGGATTTATACAATATTTTCAAGGTTTCAGTGAAGGTAAAGATTTCCCTGTCCAGTTGCACTTTAGGGCACAGTGCTTATCTCCGTTTCAGCCAGCATTGTCCGAAGATATTTTCTGTGGTCATGAGGCCAGCGTGGCTATATGCCAAAGGTGCAAAGAACGCTGTTACCTTCCCACTGAAGTGGTACCTATTTATCTGTTTGCATTTGCAAGCTTTCGAACTGCTAGGTGGACAGGAGCTGGGGCAAGGAACTCACCCCATCATGCAGCACTCGGGTCTCAAACCGGGGCTGTCAGCTTTCCACCTGACAAGCTCAGGGTCTTCAACTGCTCCCCCATCCCCCACACCCCTGCCCTTCAAAATTGCAAGGTTCTGTTAATGTAGCCTTAACACTAAAGAGTGTTAGTGTATCTGGTCATGTTTCCTGTCTGGTTGATCTTTGGGTGTCGGTTCTTGCTTGGGGCTGCTGTGTTTTTCTTTTGTATCATTCCCAGTTCCTGAGAATGACTTGCTTACTTTTTCATTGCTTGGCCTTTTGTAACAGTGTGTGAAAAAGCCCTTGAGAGATAGGCTGAGGAACCCTCCCTAGCTTCTCAGGTGGTTAAGGAGACCCTGGAAGATTTGTAGAGCCCTTTGAAAGTTGCAAGGTTGTGTTACCGTAACCTGCAATAAAACAGTGTTGGTGTTTCCTGTCTGAATTACCTGGGAAAGCCGACGTCTTTAGATCATTCCTTTTGCTTTGGCGGTGCTGTGCATTTCCGTTGCACTATTCCCAGTCCGTGGGTTGCTTTTCGGCAAGGACTACCTGCTTTCCAAAAACTTTGCACGCTGTACACATGACTCTTTCTGGGAACCATCTCCTGCCTAGCAACCCTCCTGCCCTTTCCCACCCTCTCCCCTCCCCAAACATTTTCTCCTTGCCCTCGTTCCCTCCCCAATGCAGTTCAAACCTTGGCGCAGAATTCTCTTCTGAAGTCTTGACTCTCCCCTGCGCTTGGCAATAAATATTCCCAGATCAAAAGCCGCGAGCCAGCTCAGAAATGCCAGAAAGCAACTTCGAGTAAGAAGGCTGATTTCATTGAGGGCCTCAGACATCCTTCCAAGAGGAAGGATTAAGGGGAATTGTTTTAAAGAGCTAAACAAAAGTAGAGCAAAATACAGGTACTCCTTGACTTACAACAATCCGTTCAGTGATGTTTGTAGTTACCGCACTGGAAAAAAGTGACTTACGACTCTTTTTCACACTTGTGACCTTTGCAGCATCCCCATGGCCATGTGATCAAAACTCAAAACACTTCACTGTGGTAACTGAATGGTCACTAAACAAGGCAGTTGCTAAACAAGGACAGCCTGTGGGCTGTTTGAACTTGCCCTCAAAGAGAACAGGGAGCTTCTATGTTGTCATGTATTCTAGTTCTCAATAATGCATCCATAATTGTGCCGAATCTGGAAGTTTACTAAGTCTGAGCAAAGTCTTCCAGAAAAGGAGCTTAGGAAACCATATTTCTTGGAAGCCTGACACGGTTGCTTTGAAGTTTGGTGCCGGATGCAGCAATCTATCTCCCCTCTCCAGAAACTTAATCCGGGTTTCAGGACTTTGCTTCCAGCAGAAGCTCAAGAGCAAAGCACGGCCGGTCAGAAACCAAAACTTTCAGGATTTCATGAGGCCACCACCTCAACTTCTGCTTCCCTTCATATCCTCTTTGACCATTGGCCTTGGGTACAGTGTTTTTCAACCTCGGCAACTTTAAAAGGTGTAGGCTTCAGTTCCAGAATTTCCCAGTCAACCTGCTAGCTGAAGAATTCTGAGTTGATGTCCACCTATCTTAAGAGCGGCCAAGAAACAAGGGATGGAAACAAGGAGGAGAACTAAAGAGAAATTTCCTAATAGTGAGGACAATTAACCAGGGGAACAGCCTGCCTCCAGAAGTTGTAGGTGCTCCACCACTGGAGGTTTTTAAGAAGAGACTGGACAGCGATTTGTCCTGAATGTTATAGGGCCTTCTGCTTAAGCAGGGGGTTGGACTAGAAGACCTCCAAGGTCCCTTCCAACTTCATATTATTCTGGAGAATTCTGAGTTGAAGTGCACATATCTAAAGACTTGCCAGCATTGAGAAATGCTGCTCCAGATGTTCCATCTTTGCTGGTTGCCTGAAGCTTCTCCAGAAAAATGTAAAACCATATGCACTTGAAAAGAAGTTGACCCTGAATTTGAGACGACTTTCCTTCCTCCCTAAGAAAACACACTACCCTCCACTTCCCATTGCTGCACACTCCACAGTTTAAAAAGCTAGCCACCGCTTTCTGATTATCTCAGTTATCAGAGGAGAAAATCTAATCCTCCTCCCTTCAGCTAAATGCTGGATTGTACCTTCTTCCAACCCAAGATTACTCTTTTTCAAGACCCTGTGTGTCCTTTCCCCTCTATTTTCCTGCTTTCCTGCCCCAGTTTTGCTCCACCAGTGGGGCGGATGTTCCAGTGGCTTGCCCGAGCCCCCTTCTTGGGGTACTGCATTGACCAATTACAAACCAGGAGTGGAAAGGACAGGAAGACATCCCAGCTGTGGCTCCTTTGACCCTTGAACATCTGGCTGCACACATCTGTTTCTGATCACGCCTGGGAATCTCTTCTCTCCCTCCCATGCCGAGAGGGGTTGACTTTGTCAAACTTGAAAGGGGTGTTTGTGTGTGTGTATGCGTGTGTTTGAGGAGAGAGGGAGGGTAAAGACCAGAAATGCTTTGGATAGCAAGGAAAAAAGCCCCTGCAAACCAGAATAACATCAATTTGGAGAGATGTGAGATAAACAAGCAAGAAACAGAATGAAGCTCTGAAGGGTTTGGGGTTAGAGTTGGTTTTAGAAGACTCTTCCTTCTTATGGGTCCTAGATAATGACAGCTTTGGGCAGCAGCTGTATTTCCCATCTTCAGCCCCCCCAAATAAATGCAGGCAGTACACTCACCCAATGAGAGATAAAATGAATAATTTGGGATGAGTGAGAGATTCTCTCTGAAGTTCTCTCTGAAGTTCAGTGTCCCACCTCAGGTTGACCAATGGAGATCAGGTTCTGACCATGTGCTTAGTCTAGTGCATAGAGATTTTGTTCCCAAGGAATAACACATGTTAATAATAGATGTGTAATAATGTGTTGGGTACTTGACATATGTAACACCACTGCTTTGTGAGCTGTATTGGTTGCTAGTGTGTTTCTAGGTGCAATTCAAGGTGCTGGTTGATGGGTATAGTATAGTGTAATGTAGTGTAGGGTAGGGTAGGGTAGGGTAGATTTGTAGGTGATCGATAGGTAGGTAGGTAGGTAGGTAGGTAGGTAGATGGATGGATGCAAAGATGGATGGATGGATGAATAGAGAGAAAGAGATAAGGAGAGAGGGAGAGAGAGGGAGATGATAGATAAATACATTAGCTATATAGACAGATCCAGGCAGATTAGATAATAAGTAGATAGGTACGTAGGTAGTAAGGTAGGTAGACAAACAGACAGACAGACCTTTAGATATGATGGATAGATCTAGAGATAGATAGATAGATAGATAGATAGATAGATAGATAGATAGATAGATGATAGATAGATAGATAGATAGATAGATATAGGTGAAATACATGTCAGCCAAGGATCTTAGATAGCCCATCCCTTTAATGAATCAGAACTATATGTGCAACTATCCATATACACAAGCAAATGTCAACACGTAAGAGTGTTTGAGATTTTCATTTATTTTTGGTTGTTTCCTCTCCTCGCCTTTGGTACCCATCCTACGATGTTCTAGCTGTGCGGCCCAAACATTGTTTTCTCAAAGGTTTTCCTTCATCCCTTTGCTTTTGCAAGATAATATGCTCTCTCTCCTATCCAAACCTAGTTGGGAGGCCTCCAGAGACTACATCTTGACCAACTGAGGCCAGAGGTGAGAAGGTCCTATGTCCTGGAGGAGAAAGATCTAAGAGACGCAAGAAGGGAGCCCAGTGTTTTATTAGAAACCCTCTTCTCCTGTTTTAGCCTGCCAACGGTTGGCTGTCAGTCAGAAAGAGAAGTGGCTTTGATGAGGACCTTGTCTGCCTGACAGCTCTGTGTCTAGAAGACCCCAGTGGGCCATCAGTATTCATGGATAGAAATATTGCAACTTTTGTATTCTGAGAAGGAGCTCCAGGCTTCCTAGGGATTTGTTTCATTTCAAGAGCAGACATTCTCATTTTGACTTGACTTATTCTACAGTTCTTCCTCTTGAACATATTCTAGGTGGTCTACCAAAGTCCAATCAAGTGATCTTCTATCAAAACAATCGAATAAAACCATTTTACGTATTAATGAAGCCATTAATTGCATGCATTTCAGCAAATTACAGCTCTCTCTCTCTCTCTCTCTCTCTCTCTCTCTCTCTCTCTCTCTCTCTCTCTGTGTGTGTGTGTGTGTGTGTGTGTGTACAGTAGTGGGATTCAAAATTTTTACTACTGGTTCTGTGGGCGTGGCTTGATGGGATTGGCTTGGCTTGATGGATGTGGCTTGGTGGGCATGGCAGGAGAAGGTTACTGCAAAATCCTATTCCCTCCCACCCTACTAACCTGCTTTCCAGCTCCATTCTCCTGGGCAGGGCAACCAAAGAAGACCCAGTCGATCAGCTGGGACTCAGTGGGAGGCAGAGAAGAGATGGGGGTGGGTCCAGTCAGAGGTGGGATTTGCCGGTTCTCCGAACTACTCAAAATTTCCACTACCGGTTCTCCAGAACTGGTCAGAACCTGCTGAATACCACCTCTGTGTATATATACAAACACACACACACACACACACACACACACACACACACACTGCATAATCTAGCGTTCTAACAGAAGCCAACATTTTGTGTCTGAACTTCATTTGATTTTTCCTTGAAGGCGTTTTGTTTCTCATCCAAGAAGCTTCATCTAATCAGGCATCATAATTTTTTGAGCCCAAAAGCTCAGAAGAATACACCTGTGGTCCTGGTGATCAATCCAGATTCGATCTTGCAAAGACAGTCCAGTTGCTTTTTTGGGGAGAAAAGAAAGCACCTTTGAGAAAATCATGTCCTGAAGACTGAGAATCTCTGTAGACATCATAGATTTTGTGGTTTCCTAAGCAATCATTGCCCCTATGTTAAATATGCAAGAGTTCTTTAAGAGTTAAGTGTTCTTTAATCCACTACTATTAAGAGTTCTTTAATCCGCTACTTAACCGAGTTTGGAATGTTTTACACCACCTCCTCCTTTCTCCTTTGCAGGACAGAGTGGTCTTGGCAAGTCCACCATGGTCAACACCCTCTTTAAATCCAAGATCAGCCGGAAATCAGCTTGTTCCGGGTACGAGGAGCGTATTCCCAAAACTGTGCAGCTGCTCTCTGTCACCCATAGTAAGTAATATGAAAAGGCTATACTCCTTGCTTCTGTTTTAAAGAGAAAGTATCTCTTCCTCACCCTTTTTGCCATCTTCCTTCCAGTAGATCCATCCCAGGTCTAGAAAAACCACGAGGGATTTTATACTCTTTTTTTTTTTAATCCATCATTTGTGTTCCGGCTATAGAGACAGACATATAATTTTTCCAGTCTAAACAAGCATTACAAATTATATGATAAGTTTCAAGATGGGAAGGAATTGTGTTTTGTATGGAAGTTGCTCATTAGAGCAGGGGTCACCAACCTTTTGGACCTCAGGGATCACCAAACTTATAATTTTAAATCCCGCGGACCACTAATATGAATTTTGACTGGCGGTGGCTTGCTGACGTTGGTGGAAAAGTCGGTCCCGTATTCCAGAGCTGCAGTAGCCACAAGACTGGCCCTTTGGTCACTCCAGAGCTTTCTTTCTATCCCCCAAACTCCACCAGAAATGAGTCTTGGTGAGACTTGTCATGCCAGCGCAGCCTCTTGGAGCAGGAGGCCTTGCAGGGTCCCAAAGACTCATTTCTGGCAGAGTTTAGGGGAGAGAAAGAAAGACTTTTGCTGCTTTCCTTGCATGCAGCCAAAAGCAGAAGAAGAAAGAAGTGGAAAGAAGCAGCCCAGTGACCAGATAAGGCATGTGGGGCGAGTGGGGCAAGCTCCTCCCTCCGCCCTTTCCATTCTCCCCTCACTACCTCGTGTTGTTCGCAATGCAAGCGACGCAAGCCTTGTGTTTCCGTGCAGCCTGGATTAATTGTTTTGGGAGGTGCTTTGGGGGTGACATTTCACTGTGGACCACCAGTGGTCCCCAGCCCACCGGTTGGCAACCACTGTGCTAGAGGACTGTTTGGCTGGATTGTCAAACTATACTAGGCAAGTTTAAAACAGAGTTAGTGAATCTTTGATGCTCCCTGATCTTGGTGGTTTGTTTGCAGACATTTCACGACTCAACTAGACAGCATCATCAGTGCTGGTGAGGGATTGGTTCCCTGGTTATACATGTTAGCTTGCTCTGCCAGCGTCTTTTTCCTTGGTTCAATATAACCTAGTCGGGTCCTCAAACATCTGTAACCAAACCACCAAGCTCAGAGAGCCCAAAGGGTTCCACTGTTCAACCTTGAGTTACATATATTCTTTTCTATGGTGTGGTAAGTAAACCATATATATTGTCTTAGCAGGGTATTGGTATATGAGCCATGATCTGGTTGCTTTTTTTCTGGCCATTGCGTATTAAACAGCAATTCTGGGTTGTAAACAGCAATTTTCGGTTATTAACCTGGATTTAGAATGAAGTATGTCATGTCAACCCAGCTGCTGAGTCTATGAGGAGAATCATATCACCTATTAGACCCTTGGGTGGACTTGTGAATTCCAGAGCTATCATTGGAACATGGTCAGAAATAGAATGAATGAATGAGCTGGAAGGGACCTTGGAGGTCTTCTGGTCCAGCCCTGTGCTCAAGCAGGAGAACCTATACTATTTCAAATAAGTGACTGCCTAGAGTCTAGACTCTTCTTAAAAACCTCCAGTGATGGAGCACCCACAACTTCTGGTGGCAAGCTGTTCCACTGGTTAATTGTCCTCCCTGTGATGAAGTTTCTCCTTAATTTCAGGTTGCTTCTCTCCTTGATCAGTTTCCATCCGTTGTTTCTTGCCCTGCCTTCTTTGGTGCTTTGGAGAATAATTTAAATCCCCTCTTCTTTGTGGCAGCCCCTCAAATACTGGAATACTGCTATCATGTCGACCCTAATTCTTATTTTCTTTAGACTAGCCAGACCCAATCCTGCAGCCATTGTTCCTATGGTTTGGTCTCCAGGCCTTTGATCATCTTAATTGCTCTTCTCTGCACTTTTCCCAAAATCTCAGCATCTTATTTGTAGTATGGTGACCAAAATTGGTTGCAGTATTCCAGGTGTTTTCATCATCTAAATCTGATGAATTTCAGCCTTGCTTCTCCATTCCTTTCTCCATCACCTTAGCAGGATAAAACTATTTTAATTTTTTAAGCTGGTTCAAAAGATGATATACATGTGTTCATCCAACACACTTAATCTGGTAATTAGATTGTCTGAGTTGGGCCAGGATACCCAGCCTAAACAAGCAAAGGAGGTCCTCCAACACATTATTCTGTTACAAACTCAGACAAGCAGAACGTGTGAATGCCAACGCTAGCTCCAGTGAGTTAATTTAATGAGAAATTCAATACGGTAAAATATCCAGGAAAAAAAATGTTATCTCTCTTATATACAGCTGTTGCTATCAGGTCAGTGTGTCACAGTCTCCTTAGACATAACTAAAAATTAGGCAGACTTTGCTCCCCATCAATGATCTCATCACTACCTGTAATATAATATTGTGTCTCGTTCTGCTTTGTTTTGTTTTAATGTCTTCATTTTTAATTCTGGCCTGTGACTGTAATACAGCCAGGGTGGGATTCTACCGGTTTGCACCTATTCACTAGGACCAGTTGTTAACATTCTAAGCAGTTCGGAGAACCAGTTGTTAGAAGAAATTACTGGCCTAATCCTGTAAGGAAGGCAGGAAGGAAACATTCTGGTGTTGCTTACAGAAACTGCCTCTCCGTTAACCCTTATTACAATCTTGGCAGGACTAGACTTCCTGTCTCTGGAACTTCTCTGGAGTTTTTTTTTCCTCCTTTGCTGGTACTTTGCTTGTGTGGAGTGACCATTCAAAGTTACAATGGCACTGAAAAAAGTGACTTATGACCATTTTTCACACTTATTACTGTTGCAGCATCCCCACAGTCATGAGAGGCCAGGCGAGGAGATACGTGCCTTGATGTGAGTGATATTGAGTTGGCCACGCCCAGCCAATAACATCACCGCCAAGCCACGCCCACCCAGTCACATGACCACCAAGCCATGCCCATCACTTAAGCTGTGCCCACAGAACTGGTTGTTAAAATTTTTGAATCCCACCCCTGAATACAGCATTGATTGATTTAGCAGGAATAAATTCAATGCTTGCTTTGATCAATACCCATTTTGGCCCAGTGGACATACAAATTATTACTTTTAAAAAACAAAAAACAAAAACAAACTTATTTTCTATCCCACTAGTCTCATATCTTGGAGAGAGGGAGAGAGAGGGAGAGAGAGGGAGAGGGAGAGAGAAAGAGAAAGAGAGAGAGAAGGAAGATAGCATTCTTCCATATTTGAAGGGCCTCTCACAAAATAGAGACAAATTGTTCTCCAAAGCACCTGAAGACAGAATGAGAAGCAACGGATGGAAACTATTCAAGGAGAGAACCAACCTAGAACTAAGGAGGAATTTCTTGACAGTGAGAGCAATTAACCAGTGGAACAGCTTCCCTCAGGAAGCTGTGAGTGCTCCATTAGTGGAGGTTTTCAAGAGGAAACTGGACAGCCATTTGTCCAGAACAATATGGCATCTCCTGCAATGGACAGAAGGTTCGTCTAGATCAGTGGTGGGATTCTAATTTTCTTACTACCGTTTCTATGGTCATGGCTTGGTGAGCGTGGCAGGGGAAGGATACTGTAAAATCTCCAGTCAGAGGTGGTATTT
>NW_020716750.1:289149-320958 GCF_900518725.1 Notechis scutatus
CTCACAAGAAGGGACTCTGAATGGCCTACAACAATCAAATAAAAACAACCCTCATACAAATGCAATCATTATATAAATCTAAAAGAATTGTTGCTTAAAACTAAAAATAGATTACAAAGAAAACTATACAAACCACAGGTCTGGAGAGAAGAAATATATCAATAGAGGAGCCACCTGGAGATGTCCATGGTTCCCTGCTGGGACTTCAAGTCTGCTAAGGGACTTCTGGAACATCAACTGAGATGGAGCTTGTTTCATTTTTAGGGTGGTATGAGAATATTTCCCACCCCCTCAGTTGAAAAGCAAGAAGGAAGCAGGTGAGTCTGAGTGTGGATTCAGAAACGTGACCTAACCAAATGTCCTCTTCTTCTGACAGTTGTTGAAGAAAAAGGAGTGAAGATGAAGCTGACGGTCACAGACACCCCAGGATTTGGAGACCAGATTAACAATCAAAACTGGTATGAAGGGGGACGGACCACTAGCATCTCACAGGGAAGATCTGGCATTGAATTCCTCTATTCATTTCATGAATTTTATTGATTAGCACTTGGGCCATATCAAAGAGCAGAGTTCCCAGACACAAATTATTACTAAAATGTGATAAAAGCCATTTAAAATGGAATTGGGATAAAATAGAATCATATAAGAGTTAGATAAAATATGACAAAATTATATGTTGGTGTCACCCCTACAATCCATCCCAATCAGCCCCACATAAGTCAGTCTCAACCAAACCATTTTGCTCAAGTACTGTGCCGTGTTAAATGTTATTTTCAGATTCTGGCTGCACATAAGGCAAGTTCTTTTGACACGGGGATCCCAATGGGTCATTTGTTTGGTATAGAGACCGAGGTACACCTGTCTCTCACTCCCTTATGCAGGCAACCATCAAATAGGATGTGGGCCAGGTCTTCTACCTCTGCCGCTCCGCAAATGCAGAGATGTACATTGTAGGGTATAGAATGCCATTCCTCTGTTCAATATCCATTCAATGTATATGTCCCCTTTTAAAGACCACCCTCCTAGAAGAGTGGCTTAACTAGAGAGGGGTCACTTCACTGCACAGGATCAGGAGAATCTTTAAAATGGATCTAATCGATTTAGCACCAAGGCTGGGGTTGCTGGCCTTAGGTTATCTGATGGTGCAGGCAGTGTTGGGGTTCAGCCAGTTTGCACCAGTTCGGTTGTTAACTTTCTGAGTAGTTTGGCAAACTGGTTGTTGGAAGAAATCATTAGGGCAGAGAACCAGTTGTAAAATTATTTGAATCTCACCACTGGGTGCAGGCCAGAAATCAAGATGGCAGCCACAACATGGCTGTTGAAGCCTGTGCAAAATAGACCACAATTTGAGGGCTCCTTTGCAGTTACACTCTCAACTTTTATTACTATGCCCCATGCACACATCTGGCTGCATAAGTCCTGCATGGAATGCTCTCTAGGTAGCCCTTGACTTACAACCATTTTTGTTCAGTGACCATGCAAAGTTACAACGGCACTGAAAAAAATGGTGTATGACTCCCTCTTACAATCATCACAGCATCTCTAGGGTCCCACGATCAAAATCTGGGTGCTTGGCAATCAGTATTTATGGCTGCATCTCGCTACAGGTAATCCCCATTGGTGACTTTCCCAGGCAGCTTCCGACAGGGAAGTCAGTGGGGGAAAGCTGGACTCTCTTAATGACCACAGGGTTTACTTAACGGCTGCAGTGATTCACTTAATAGCCGTGGCAAAAAGCTTGTGAAATTGGATACAACTCAAATTAACAATGGAAATTCTGTCCCCGACTGTGGTGGTTAAGTCGAGGTATGACTTTATATGGTGTGCCTCTTAACATCCAGATACATTATATCTGGATATAACATAAGGGGAGGAGGATGGCTCATTCTCCGAGCTTCTGGGTTGGTTTCTGAATGTTTCAATACGAGGCTAGGTAGCACCAAACAGCACCAGTTTGATTGGAGCAACACAAAAACCATCAGCCCTGGTACCACCCGCCATACTCGTGACTTCACCGAAGCCTGGCACTCCACAAGCAACAAATACACCAACCTACAACCAGCCTACGAGCCGCTCAGAATCCAAATCAACTGCACAGCCAACCAGAGACAGCACCGACCCTCAACCAACTCATGCAAACTGCCCCCCCAACCAGCACTTCACCTCCTAATGACCCTCACCTACTCCAGGTGTAGGTTGTGACCGGTTCACCCTGGTTTAGACGAACTGGTAGTTAATTTTATCATGTTTAATTGCTGGTTCAGTGAACAGGTAAATCCCACTGCTGGGTGGCCCTGCCCATCCCTCCCCTCCCCTCCCAGGGGTCTCCATGTGGCCTCTTTTTGATGCCAGGTAAGTACAGGACCCATGTGAAGGCTCGGGAAGGGTAAAAAACAGGCCTCCCGAAGGCTGTGGAAGGCCGTAAACAGGCCCATTTCCAGCTTCCGGGGGAGACTGTTTTCACCCTTCCTGAGGCTTGAGGAAAGCCTCCAGAGCCAGGGGAGGGTGAAAATCCCCATCGCACCGTGGTGCAGGAGGCCAACTAGGCCACGCCCACCATGGCCACACCCACCCAGCAACTGGGCAGAGAAACAGTTGCTAAAATTTTTGAAGCCCACCCCTGGTTTCCACCTCATCACAAGACCCTAACAAGACCCTCACTTGACACACTCACACCTGAGCCATCACAAGACCTGCTGACCCCATGAAGCCCTTTTAAGCAGAAGAACACCGACATTGACATCCCCTAAACTCTGCTGAAGATGTTACCTGGCCTGGTAATGAAAATTTGGAAACCAACCCACAAACTTCCAGAACGAGCCTTCACCCTCATCCTTTGCCCAAGGTACAGGTATTTGCCACTATTGCATAGGATGTAAGCTTGTGGAGAAGGCCCAAAACTTGACAATTAAAAAAAAAAGGTGATTGCAGAACATTTGACATTTAAGAAAACTTCCAGATAGCAGCGATCAAGGTTAGGCAGCCATACCAATAAAGGGCAAATTTCTGTCAATTGCAACATTTCAATATGCAAGGGTACAGATGGATTCCAATGACATGATTTGCCTGTTTCCATCACAGCCATGATGTAGACTTACATTCACCATCAGGCTTGAAATTTTGGGCTTGGACAACCTTGAACTACGCCACCTACGATTGGACTTAAGCGTAGTACACAAAAACACTTGCAATAATGTCCTAACAGTCAATGGCTACTTCAGCTTCAACTGCAACAATACAAGAGCACACAACAGATACAAACTCAATGTAAACCGCTCCAAACTTGACTGCAGAAAGTACGACTTCAGCAACAGAGTGGTCAATGCCTGGAATGCACTACCTGACTCTGTTGTTACATCCTCTAACCCCCACTCCTTTAACCTTAAACTAACCACTATTGACCTCACCCCATTCCTAAGAGGTCTATAAGGGGTGTGCATACGTGCACAATCGTGCCTACTGTCCCTGTCCTATTGTCCTCATTTATTCGTACCCATTTCCTGTATTCTTACTCATGTTTATTCTTAAACCTATTACCTTGTAAGTAATTGACAAATCGGATAAATACATAAATGAAATTTTGAGGGGCAACAGACACTCCCTTCTTCTGGTTATCCTATTAAAAAGCGGTTTCACTCAAATAAGAACAGCTTGATGTTCTTACAATGAAGGTGTTTTCTCAAAGAACTTCATCCTTTATTTGTTTCCTTGTTTGCTTTAAGCAATAAGCAGAAAGTTTTGCTCAGAACGGCCCAGGAAGCTGAATCTCTGTTCTTCCTTTCTCATAGCTGGGAGCCAATCATTCAATATATCAATGACCAGTATGAGCGTTATTTGAAAGAGGAAATCCTGATTAACCGCAAGCAGAAAATCCCAGACACCCGTGTACATGCCTGTGTATATTTTGTCCCTCCCACAGGTCACTGGTAAGTCCTCCTGTGCTGCGAGGGTCCATCCCTCCCACTCATTATAAGCAAAAAGGGGATCATAGAAAGTTAGGCAAGTTCTATTCAGAATAAAGCACGGAGAAGACTACTCAGCTTGTCTTCAAATAATTCTATTAATCTATAACATGACATACAAAGAGAAGACAAAAGCAAAATTAGGGAAATTAGCAAAGGAAAAAGAGAAGTGGATAGTGGGGGAAAGCAAGGGGAAAAAGGCATTGACTTCCAATTCCTTTGTTGCAGTTAAATAAGGCATTAAGATCTACCCTCAACTTTTTACTTTTTCTTAATAATAGAAACTAGCCATTTCAATAACAACAAATCTATCTAATCGGTATAACTCAAAATCAAAGATTCATTTTTTTTGCTACCTCGAGCACAAAGTCCAGAAGTGGTTTTCAAGTAGAAAGGAAAGTATTGTATTGTATTTTTCTTTAATCAAAGCAGTCAATTTAGCCATCTCTGGTAGCTCCCATCAGTTTTTCTAGCCAGTCATCCATTGTGGGAATCGAGGTGACTTTCCATTTCTGTGCATAGAGTACTGAAGACTACCCATCTTAAAGATTGCTTTCACTTTCCACTCAGAAGCTATGATTCTGGTTTTCAATCAGCCATCAAAATGACAACCCAAAACTTGCAGGAAACTCTCAAAGGAACAGTACAACTATCTTCTTTAGACCACAGGCCAAGACAAATAGTCATAGCATCTTATCTAGACGGTCTTTAGATTACAACTCCTACCAAAGGTCAGGGAGAAGGCTTTCCTTAATCCAAACCATACCTGTGACAGGTGATCTTTGAAATCCACCACCAAATGTGTTTGATGTCAAAGTTCCGATTGATGAGCCCAACCAATTCAGCACTCCAAGGCAGACAGCTTTCTCAAAGAATTGTTTTATTGAGCACGCATGAAAGCAAAACCAACTCTAACTAAATTTCCCGTGGTTTTTTGTATAATTAAAGAATAGATACTCCCCTCTTGTCACAGGTCACATTGTCCAATTCTGGAAACTCCTTCCAGTCTCTGGCCAGCACCTATTGAGATGACCTTGGTTCTCAAGGGATGATATATTGTTACTGCCTGGTCTGACGTTACAGCCTCTCTCCCCTCCTATACTGTGTGGCAAGCTGAGAAACAAAAAGATGGCTGTAGCAGCTGAGATCTGTTCCAAAGTTGGCATTTGAGCAGTTGGGTAGACAACTCCTCCAGGGAAGGGGAAATCCTCCAACCACAATAGGCTCCATTGGGATAGCAGCTCTGTTCATATCACAGAGAGAGGTCTTCTTGCATTTCGTTCCCCTCAGGCTCCGCCCCTTGGACCTGGAGTTCATGAGACGTCTCAGTAAGATCACCAACGTGGTGCCGGTCATCGCCAAAGCGGACACCTTGACCCTTGAGGAAAGGGCAGAGTTTAAACAGAGGGTAAGCATGAACAGAGGGTAAGCATAGAAACGCAGACGGTTTCTAATGACAGAATGGTGGGTTGACCTAGTGAAAGGGGAGAATAATCAGTTGGAAGGGATCTTGGAGGTCTTCTAGTCCAGCCCCCTGCTCAAGCAGGAGACCCTATACCATTCCAGACAAATGGCTGTCTAGTCTCTTCTTAAAAACCTCCACTGATGGAGCACCAACAACCTCTGAAGGCAAGCTATTCCACTGATTGTTTTCACTATCAGGAAATTTATCTTTAGTTCTAGGTTGGTTCTCACCTTCATTAGTTTCCATCTTCTGCCATTTACAGAAAAGTGAGTCTTGGGAAAAGTAGAAAGTATGATAAACTCAAAAGAAGTCACTTTCATTGTGTTAGGAATAAAATAGAGAGGGCTTTTGATAGGCATATAGATTCCGAACCCATAATTCAGAATCAAGATTCTAATCCAGGGTTTCTTTGCCTCAACAACTTTAAGAAGGGTGGACTTCAGCTCCCAGAACTTCCCATTCTGACTTTGAATGCTAGCCTTAATACTACCATGGTCTCGAAAAATAAAACTGGCCATCTGAAATAATAGATGCTTTTCTCAAAGGTGAGAAAAATCCAAAAAGTTATCTCGAGCAAAAGTTTGGGCTCGAATATGACTTTCTGATCTTTTGCTTGTAAACAGAGAAGCGTTCAATTACAAAGTTCCTCTAGGTTTCATGGTTGATTGGACTCTGTAAAAGAGTTTTACAGCATTTCTGTAAATCAAGGAACAAAAAAGAAAAGAAATCTGCAGTTTTGTGGCTGAGCAAGAATATTGAGGGGATCGATCTTGCTTCTATATGATATTGAAATGAATTAGAATTAGAATTCTTTATTGGCCAAGTGTGATTAGACACACAAGGAATCTGTCTCTGGCGCATGAGCTTTCAGTGTACATACAACAACAGTGAATATCATGTAGAAGCCAAACAGATCTCTTCTATACCATGTTGTGATATTCTTGATCCAACCCCAAAGTGCAGATTGTTCATCACTTGTTGTCCTTCAATAAAAGAAAGGAATGTTCTCCCAGTCATGATCATAACTAGTGTCATGCCCCTGTCAGAGTCTGAATCTGAGGAGGAAGATGAACAGCTGATAGGGAACGGGAGTGTGGCTCCGTTGGCTGTGGAGGAGGCTGGAGAAGGGCAAAGTCCAGCTGGGCAGAGCAGGGAAGAGGTAGAACAAGGGAGAGGGAGTTCAGAGGAAGACCCAGGCCCACCCCCTCTTCATCCTAGGGCATGCTGGGAGGAATGGAGAAGAGAGCAACATGGGTTGTGTGGCTTACAGGAGAGGAAAGGGCCCTGATTCCCTTCATTAGCCACAACTGGGAAGACAGTTGATAAGAAAGGCAGACTGCGTGCAGCAGCTGCTGGGAACAAACATGACTTTATCCTGTGTTGTCGTGGCTTATCTGTGTTGCTGGCATCTTTCCAACCATGTTGAGTTTTGCCGTGCCTTCATGTCTGGAATTCTTGCTCCTGCCCTGCCAGACTAATTACCTCAGTTTGGTTTGTTTGGACTTAGAGTTACAGTTTGTGTTGACCATGTTTTGGACTTAATTCTCTGTAGTCAAAGGCTGCTCCTGGGAGAGTTTTTCTCCAGCCCAGAAGGTAACCTGGACATTGGGGGCAAAGTTGGAGCGAATAAAGGGACTTTTATTGATTATCTGACTGTGTTGCCTTTGCGCCATGCCCCAGGTCATCACAACTACCATTTTATCTTGGCAGGTCCAGAAAGACCTGAAGGCCCACGGCATCCATGTTTACCCCCAAGTAGACTTTGACGATGATCCAGACGATCGGCTTTTGAATGACAAAATCAGGGTAAGTCAGTGGTGCTCCCCCCCACCCTGGATTGAGAGGACGTTATGGGGGGTTCCTGGCTGAGTTTGGGGTTCAGCCAAAGCTGTAAGCTACATTTCAAGAACAGCTTTTACAGTATTTCCTCCCTTCCTACCTCAACATCTTTGCCCGGTTTTAAGTATTGATCTTGGCTTATATTAACTGTTATTCCCAATGTTCTCGAAGTCAGTGGCCAAACCTGGTAATCTGGATTAAAGCTGTCTTTTGTTAGGTGTTCTGAGTTAGTTTGGAATTGCCCGTGTTGCAATCTGGAATTATAGTTTGGCTAGAGAACTGCGATTTGAACTGAGGTGGAAACTAGAAACTGTAAGAAAATTCAACAGCTTTTAGCTTGGTTTGCAATATCGTACAGGTGAGTCCTTGATCTGCAACAGTTTATTGGGTGACTGTTCAAAGTTACAATGGCACAGGAATTTAAGACCGTTCTTCGCACTGATGACCGTTGCAACATCCCCAAGATCGTGTGATGAAAAGTTTGACCATTGGCAACTGGCATGTACTTATGACAGTTGCAGTGTCCCAGGGTCATGTGATCAGCTTTTGCGACCTCTGACAAGCAATGGGGAAGCCAGATTCACTCAAAAAACCATGTTTCTAACTTAACCATAGCTGTGATCCACTTAACAACTCTGGCAAGAAAGCTCGTGGAGCCAAACTCACTTGATAACTGTCTCGCTTAGCAACAGAAATGTTGGGCTCAGTGATGTTTTAAGTGGAGGACTACCTTTAATCAGTTGGTGATTCTCAACAGGATTGCAATGTATTCAGCTTCTGAAGGTCTGTTTCGGTTTAGTCGAAGTTGTCAGGATTCTGGCAGTTACCCCGCCATTTAAATCATGAGTCTCAAGCCAAACTTCCAAAACTTAAAAAAGGATTTATTGGGAGTTAACATGCCGGCACTGCCTGGGTGTAGCCAACTCTGAGACACAGCATTCATTTTCACCCTTGACTCTGGTTTTCCCCCACCCCCTGGGTGTATCATAATTCATATTCTCCAATGGGACACATCCATAGCCCAGAGTCATCAATCATGCTCTCCAGTTAGAATTTTGCACGGCAGAGACTTCAGTCACCTAGTTACTATCTTTGAAAACATTTATGGAATGCACTTTTGCAAACAGCTGCACTGCTCCCCCTGCCCTTTCTGTTGGCAACTCTAAAAAGACCATAGAAATATTTTATGAGTTGTCTGCGTGCTCTTAAGTCTACCAGCCATGATGCCTATTCAAATTCTGCTGACTTTTTCCTTCACCAAGGTGGTAGAACCGAATTCCTCACCTTGCTTCTGTTTCTCTTAATCTAGGAGAAAATCCCCTTTGCGGTCGTAGGAGCGGACAAGGAACATCAGGTGAATGGGAAGAAGGTCCTGGGTCGCAAGACCAAGTGGGGGATCATTGAAGGTAAGGCTTCTTGGAGGAAGAGCTGGCCTGCAGAGATCCATCTGAGAAAAGTCCAAACAAGAAGGTCTCTAGGGTCAATCTGTTCGCTTTGTTCTGCACACCTGTGTGTAGGCAAAGGAGTGGCAGAACCTGGGGTAGAATTAAGAGAGGAGTCAGTCTAGAATCCCTACATAGCCACAAGCAAATGATTAATGTCAGGCATGAAATGTCAAGTCCACACATGAAGGTCCAATTAAATTGCTAATCATGCCTATTGTCAGAGAGTTTACAGCGTGACTATTATTGTGAGACAACCCAGGAGCAAAACACAGGACACAGAGGTTTTGTCCTTTAACAGTGGTTTATATGCAAGACTACTATATACATACATACACGTGTTAGGCAAACACCAGGCAAGCAATCAATCTTCAACTCTACACAGAGAACTACAATGGGGATAGAACACTAGGAGAGACAGATGCCCTCACATGACCTCCCTTATATAAGCAGCTTCTTAAAGTGGCAGTACCCTGCTGACTCATCCTCAGTTCATCATCTTGGCTTACAGCCTTACAGCAGCTGGTCAGCTATTAAATCTTCATTTTCTTAACACCTATGAACAGGAATCTTCTCAACCAAAACATGGCCCAGGCTTGGAGTTTGATGAGGGTCAATGGAATTCAAGGGGATTTGGACTTAGTTCGCTTGTAGCAACTTAAGGATTCTAGGCTGATTCCTCTTTTAACTCCACCTCCAGTTTCTCCTTCCTTCCTTCTCCTGCTTTGTGCTGTACACACTGATAGCTGCTTATTTACACCCTTGACTAGGAGAGAGATACTACTCCCAGCAGGACATGATCCGGGGCCATGTAATTGCCAAAATGTCTAAGCTTTCCCTGAAATTTGAAATGGAAGAACGACATCCTAAGAAATGTATGATGAAATGAGCTAAAAACTTTGGTTATAATATACCGATGGATCAGTGGGAAAATGTGTGGTTAAATCCACATTATGGTAGGGTTTTTTTTTTTTTTGCAAAACGATGTACTGCACCATTGGTATATGACACCAGGCAAACTTTCTAGGATGTCTGAAGGTAAAGGCAGTCCTTGACTTATAGCCATTCATTTACTGACCATTCAGAGTTACAACAGCACTGGGGAAAAAAAGACTCACAATTGGTTTTCACGCAACCACTGCACCATTCCTGTAGTCATGTGATCAGATGCATGGCAATTGACTCGTATTTATGGCGGTTGCAGTGTGTCGGGGTCATGGGATCCGTTTTTGCGACCTTCGGACACACAGAGTCAATGGGGAAGCCAGATTTACTTAATAACCATGTTACTAACTTAATATTTTCAGTGATTCATAATCACAGTGACAAGAAAGGTCATAAAAACTCACTTAACAACTCACAGAGCCCAGGGGAAATAACTTTTATTGATTGGCATTGGGCAACTCTCCGTAGGCTTTTAAACAGAGATCTTAGGCACCAGAATTGCAATCTGACCATTGATTAAAAACTACAGTAGCTTTAAATTTTATCCCACTATTGGCAAGGCAATATTTAGGTATCCAGTGCCCCCTAGCGTTCAGCAGGGACTTATTCCCAGCCAAGGCATTCAAATAATTGCCTGTGAAATTCCAAAATTTGACCCAATGGCTCAAGCCAAACATTTGGCAGAAGAAATATTAGATAAGCAGAAGAAATATTAGATAGGACTTGTGCAGTGGAGTGAATTTAGGGAAGGTGTGATTTGAAAGGGAAGAAAGATCAGAGGGATGAATTCTCCGCTCTTCAACCTCTTCGACACCTGGAATACCATACTACAAAAAAAAGATGTTGAGACTTTGGAAAAAGTTCAGAGAAGAGCAACTAAGGTGTTCAAAGGTCTGGATACTAAAACATAGGAAGAATGGCTGCAGAATTTGGCCTTGGCTAGTCTAAGGAAAATAATTTGGGGTGACATAATAGCAGTCTTCCAGTATTTGAGAGGCTGCCACAAAGAAGAGGGGGTCAAATTATTTTCTAAAGCATCAAAAAGCAGGACAAGAGACAATGATTAGAAACTAATCCAAGAGAGAACCTGGAATTAAGGAGGAACTTCCTAATAGTGAGGACAATTAACCAGTGGAACATGTTGCCTTCAGAAATCGTGGGCGCTCCATCACACAAACTCAAGTCCTGCAGTCGTTCTTCATATGTTTTAGTCTCCAGGCCTTTGATCATCTTAGTTGCTCTTCTCTGAACTTTTTCCAAAGTCTCAACATCTTTTTTGTAGTATCTATGACCAAAATCGGTTGCAGTATTCCAGGTGTGGTTGTCCCAAAGGTGCTTTTTCAAGAGGCAACTGGACTCTCTGGTCCAGAAAGTCCAGTTGCCCCTTGAAAAAGCCCTTTTGGGTTTCCAGATGCAAATGTCTCTGCCAGTACTTGCTGCCCCTTATGCTTGTAGCAAGCCTCCAAGAATTCACTGTCAAGATCAGTTTCCTTCCTTCAGCATGGGAAAAACTTTAGCTCTGTGCCCTGCAATATTTTACAGGGAATTAAATGACACTAAATATTTGCACATAACCATGAATGACTTCCCCATTGATCTGTGGACTTTGCTACGTTTGTTTACACTCCTAGATCTGTACGTGATGGGTTATTTTTTCATATAGAAGGGCCATCTGTCACATCAATTTATAGTTTTTAACTATTTTTAGCAAAACTGAATTCTGCACATGTAGATTGGCTTCTTTGCAACCCCCTTTTTTTCTTGCTCTTTTGAGGGAAAGTGAATTTTTAAAAACATACAACCAGCTGTTAGCTGTTTAAGCCAGCTGGGTGACTGAGGGACCGTTCCCTCTCTCTCTCAGCCCAACAGCCCTCACAGGGTGATTGTGAGAAGAAAAAGAGGAGGAGGAGGAGGAGGAGGAGGAGGAAGGCATGTTGGATAGGTTTGTTGCTTTGAGTTATTGGTAAAAATAAGGCAGGATAAAAGAAATCAGCTGGGAAAGTTCAAGCCAACTAACTTAAAGAAAATAAAAAACATGCTACAGCAGGGGTCTTCAAACTTTTTTTAAATTTATTTATTTTATTTATTTTGTCAAAAGCTTACAATACAACAGACGCAAGAATAAACATAAGTGTAAATACAAGAAATAGGAACTAATAATTGGGGACAATAGGACAGGGACAGTAGGCACGATTGTGTGCTTATGCACGCCCCTTAACTTGACTTGACAGCTTTAAGACTTGTGGATTTCAGCTCCCAGATTTCCTCCTCCAGTCATGTTAGCTCAGGAATTCTGGGAATTGAAATCCACAAGTCTTAAACTTGCCAAGTTTGAGGATCCTTGTGCTACAGAATTGGGATGAGTTAGGCACTAAATTTTAGTCCACAAACATGGACCCTTGTTGGACAGAGAGAGAGAAAGGGGATACAGGGATGGGTGTCATATGGAGTTCGTGGGTGGCAAGTTACCCAGCCAACCCTCCATGAATCAGAAATAACAGAACAATGGAGTTGGAAGGGACCTTGGAGGTCTTCTAGTCCAACCCTTTCCTCAAGCAGGAGACCCTAGACCAGGGGTGGGGAACGATGGCCTATCTTTTTATGAATTGTGGACCTGTAACTCACAGAATGTTGAAGTTTACAAGTCACAAAGAGGCCGTGATTCCCCACTGCTGCCTAGATCTGATGTCACCCCATCCCCAGTATCTGGACCAGTACTGGTCCGCTGCATGCAGTAACTGGTCTCCACAGATAAATTAAGCACCATCCACGGGATGCAGGCACCACGTCTCCTCCCATCCATAGGAAAACTTCTCTCCATGGAAGTGGTCCCTGGTGCCCAAAAGATTGGGGGCCGCTACCCCAGACCATTTCAGACAAATGAATTTCCAATCTCTTCTTAGAAAGCCTCCAGTGATGGAGCACCCACAACTTCTGAAGGCAAGCTGTTGGTTAATTGTTCTCACTTTTAGGAAGTTTCTCCTTAGTTCTGGGTTGCTTCTCTCCTTGATTCGTTTCCACCCATTGCTTCTTGTCCTGCCTTCAGGAGCTTTGGAGAATAGCTTGACTCCCTTTTGTTTATGGCAGCCCCTCAAGTATTGGAAGATTGGTATCATCTCGCCCCTAGTCCTTCTTTTTACTAGATTAGACATATTGTAATCAATTCCTGCAACTGTTCTTCATCATCCTTCTGCTTGGATGACCAAGTTATGCACTTCCTGAAATCCTTGGAGATAATATTTTTTTGAATGGCAGACCAGCAGGGATGTCTCTCTGTTTGGAGAGGGTAAAGGGCGCAGAATAGCAGAAGCAGCAGGGAAATGTTTTCATTTAAAAAAAAACACTGATGGTTTTATGAACTTGCTGAGATGGTTAAATGGACTCCCTTGATTACAGAAGAGAGAATATCTATGTTTCTTGCCAATTAGAAATGCCTTGTAGACATTTTGACTGTAACAGGAAAAAAAATATGATTTATAATTCTTTTGATTAGAAAAAAAACAGATGACAGGAAGAGAAAAAAAGAGCTTGTCTTTATAAGCGTGGAATAGAAGCTCATTTTGGTTTTGTCCTTATAATTGCTGTAAAGAAAACCAGAAGCTCCTTCTTTCTGTCGCTTCTATTTTTGAAAATCCCTGTCACTGGAGGTTTTCAAAAAATAGACAACCATTTGACCAGGATGGCGTAAGATATCCTGCCTTGGGCAAAGGGTTGGACTAGATGACCTCGGAGTTCCTTTTTATAGCCCTATAATTCTGTGTTTTATTTCTTATCCTTTGGGGTGGGGTGGAGTTCACTTTTGGCTTCTTACTTTTCTTTCTTTTCCTTTATATTAGATCTTGTTAGTTTATATCCTCTTTAAAAATCTGTTATTGTTCTAATTTAACAATTTGCGATTTAGATAACTCCACACAAAAACCTCTCTCCATGGAACTGGAACTCCATGGAACTGCCCAGAAGATTGGGAGCCCCTGATTTAAATGCCTGAAATGCTGCTTTTGTCTAGCTGAGCGCTACGGCTGTTTGCGCACTTCAGTGCAATTGTGTCTCTTCGGTGCAGAGAGCCTGGCCCGCTCCCAGAAATCCCCTGGTCCTCATACCTTCCCTTTGGATTCCTCCCCACTCCACTACTGATCCTCTGGTTCTGCTTCGAAATGCATTTCTGTGTTTCTCTCTTTCAGTGGAAAACTCAGCTCACTGTGAGTTTCCTTTGCTGCGGGATCTCTTAATCCGGTAAGTTGTTGGTTCGGGAATCTTAACCATTTTTGAGTTGTAGGGAGTCAACGTGTTTGGAAACCCAATGAGCCAATCAGAAAGGAAATAGGAGAGCCACAACTCCTGCATTTTGATAACATTCTGGCCACATTCCTCGGCATTCCAGTTTTCTCCCTTTGGTATGCACTCTGTATGTCCAGCAGGAATTCTGGGCTAAAATTGTGGAGGACACCCAGAGTATTTCTTACTGGATCTATATTTACTGGAGTAACTGAGTAGTATGAGGTCAGCTAATAAGAGCCGGTCTAGTGGTCTAGTGATTAGGGCAGGGGTGGGGAACTATGGCCCCTTTATGATTTGTGGACTTCAACTCCCAGAATCCCCAATCTGACTCAGGAATTCTGGGAGTTGAAGTTCACAAGTCATAAGGGGACCATAGTTCCTCATCTCTGGATTAAGGCACCAGGCTAGAAATTGGGAGACAGTGAGTTCGAGTTCTGACTCAAAAACTGGTGGGGTAACCTTAGGCTAATCATCTGGAGACTGGGAGTTCTAGTCTCACCTTAGATATAATAGCCAGCTGCGTGACTTGGACCAGTCGCCAGGAAACTCTGAGTTCTAGTTCTGCCTTAGGCATGAAAACCAGCTGGGTGTTTTGAACCAATCACCAGGAGATGGTGAGTTCTAGCCCTGCCTGAAGCATGAAAGTCAGCTGAGTGACTTTGGGCCAATAACCAGGAGAGAGTGAGTTCTAGTCCTGCCTTTGGCATGAAAACCAGCTGGTTGACTGTGAGCCTAGTCCCTCTCTTTCAATTCAGTCCACCTCATGGTTGTGCAGAAAATAGGAGGAAGGAGGGGTATTAAGTATGCTCACCACTTTGAGTTGTTTATAAAAATAATAAGAGCTGGATACAAATAAGAAATAAATAAACAGGGGAACTGAGCAGTTCCAGCTTCTTCTATAACAAAAATTAACCCTAGCTTGCAACTGGAATGATTCCTCAGTCGCCTTCTTGCGGAGAAGTGTACAATTCTGCCAAAGCCAAAAGTCTACCAGAAAGAAAACCATGGCCTGGAGCAATGGAGTATTTAAGTTTAAGCACATTTAAAAGGACCAGGTCTTTCCATCTATGGTTTGCCAAGAGGGGCATTCTGTTTTTTTTAAGTACTCTTGAGTGTCCTACAGCTGAAGTTTCATTTCCAGACTGACTTATTTTCTGGGATAAGATTTTCAATGGCATTGGCCACCAGAAAGCTATCAATTTCCTTCTCTATTGGGAATTGCCAGATGTGGGTAGCCAGATGTTATTCTGTGGGTTCCAAACACTCTACCAGAATTGACTTTTTTTGGATCTTCATGCTCGGATATATCCCTTAGAGTCCATTCACTTTAGAAGCTACCCAAGTCATGACACTCAACAATTTTGCAAAAATGGTCATATAGAGGCTATCAGAAACAAGTAGGGTTGTGTGTCATGGATTGTATACTCCATTCTGGAAGTTTCTGGGATGAGAGAAATCGTTTGGGAGCCAAACGATGGAGAATTGGTAGGAAGTTATCAGGGAACTGCGCAACAGGTGTCCAAATGAAGTCAGAGACGCTGAAGTGAACTTATATAACTTTTATATAAATAAATATATTTCACATCTGTATTTACAGCAAACAAGATAGTCAGGCACATCACTATATCATGAGGTAAATCATCAGGTAAATCACAGAAAGCATACAGAAGAAAAAGGCGGGGAAAAAGGGAAACTCCCCCTTCTCACCCAGCAACCAATCATAACATAGATTCCCAATCATAATGTAGGAGCTCGTCCTCTCCAACCAATCAACTACAACTGTGCGTTCTTGCCCATTATACTCTTTACTGTTCCAGCAGTAATTAGATATTGTTAAATTAAATATTTTTTTAACAAAAGTCATCCAACACTCTCATGGAATGGTTGAGATGTTGCTCTGCCCAATGGTTTCCAACCTCTTTTGCTGATGTCTATGGAGCTTCTCAATCACCCAGGTCATGGTTGACCACACTGTTCCAAAACTCAATTAGACTTTCTTGGTTTTTTTCCCCCCTCTTGAAAGCATTTTGCTTCTTATCCTGGAAGCTTTTTCAATTTCTAGCTGAATGATGAGGAAGGGAAGGAGTTGGTTGATGCCCCTTTTTCTTCTCTGTAGGTCTCACCTCCAGGATCTCAAGGACATCACCCACAGTGTACATTATGAACAATACCGCATCCAGCGCCTCAATGAAAGCAACCGGATGGCCAAAGGTGGCGAGTGGCTGGCACTGAGCTCCCTCACCTATGAGCCACAGGGACAGCATCGTCTCCCCTGCACTGCCTCAGCCCCACCACCCCTCCAGTAGCTTCTGCAGATTGTTTTCCCCTTCCTTTTTCTTTTTTGGGGGGTGGGGTGGGGTGGGGGAATTAGCTGGAGCAATGTTCCTAGAAAACATCACACTCCCTCTGTAGCCCTCGTGTGTTTTCTCAGCATTTATGCCCTACTGCTGGACACCTTTCTTTCCATCGGTCTTCCATCCAGTTTCACACCTTGGAGAAGAGCAATGCTGGAACGGCTGGCCATTTAGCCCACCTTTTTCACATTCTGTGCCATGATCTGCACCACGTGGCTGTCTTTTTTTGCAACCTCGGCTTCTCAGCTAAGCTCCCTGCGTCTTCCAGGAAAACCTCCATGCTGCCTTTGAAAGCAGGTTCTTCTTTTCAGATGTTTGGATGCGAGCCCCCTGTCCCTAGCAGACCTACTTCCTTCTTTATACCACACCTAATTCTCTCCTTGGTTTCATCCTAAAGCTAGAGGCTCCATGGCATTTCCCTGTCACTCTTATGGGATGGGGTGGGTGAGAGACCCTGAAGATTTTGCTTTGGTTCAAAGATGGAGCTCACAAACTCTGTTAGCCCAAGGGGTGATTCTTTCTTGTAGATTGTCCCAAACTTGGAGGTTGGTAGCAGTAAGAAGGTATGAAAGCAAATACGGTCTTCAGGTGAAGAGCCAACCTTCCTATGTGACTTGGACTGACTGATAAGACCCAAATGACTCATCTGGAAAGTGAGTGGACAGCAGGAGGAATGGCATATTACAAGCAATCTTCTCACAAGAGACCTGCGTCACCTTCTCCAAAGTTACGAGCTTCTGACTGTGGAATGCTCCTTCTGGATATTTCTCATCCTGAGATCTACAGGTCTGGAACAATGCAGAAGATTAGTTCCAGCCTGGTCCCATGTTGGTGCAGAAGAAGAGACCTGGGAAAACTTTTTCCATTTTCCAGAATTTGCTTAGCTGCTCAAGGTTTTTTTTTGTTCCCTCCATGACATTGACACTCCTGAGCGAAAGGCTCTTGGTCAACTTGTGAGTCTTTCCAGTTATTCATTAAATCCCAGTTTAGAAGGTTTGGAGTTTTTCTTTTTTTCCTTTGTTGGGGGCAATTTAATTTCAATGTAGAATGGAGCTCCAAAGATCAGGTAGACTAGCCCCCTCCATCAGCTACTGGAGATCAGGTAGATCAGATCCACCCTAGCTCTCTGGTGATCAGGTAGAGACTCACTATTGACTGCTGGAGAACAATCAACCACGGTGAAACTGGCAGGAAGTCGTAATTCCTCCATTGCTTTTTTTGCCTACCTGTTTTTCTGTTTAGGTAAAGAAATATCTTTGAAAGGATGGTCTAACACAGATTTGTCCTCAGACTTGACCGCTTTAAGACTTGTGGACTTCAACTCCCAGAATTCCTCCTCCTGTCATGTTAGCCTGGAAATTCTGGGAGTTGAAGTGCACAAGTCTTAAACTTGCCAAGTTTGAAGGCCCTTGTTCTAACAGAATACTGATTATCTACTGTTCTACAAATCTATCGAGACTATGATTCTTGTAATCTAAATTAGCAAGGCCAAAGGATAGCTGATTATGCAAAGCTACCATAAAGAGTTAGAACAAGCCAAGGAAAGTCATTCATGTGCCCTAGTAGAGAAAAGGGGAAGGATGGTGTAACCCTTTGAGAGTCAACGTTGAGCATTCTGCTCTCATCTAGGACATGGGGAAACTCAACGTCCACATAGGCCGCTATTTTGGGAGACTGACTGTTGCCAGACGAAGACAAAGAACTGCCTTAGATGACACCATAGTAGAACTAGTAACAGTTCCCCTGCTGTCCCAAAGGTGCTTTTTTTTTTTTCAGGAGGCAACTGGACTTCCTTTTTTTCTTTGAAGACCTTTTACTTCTCATCCAAGAAGCTTCTTCAGCTCTGACTGGATGGTGGGGAATGGAAGGATTTATATTCCTTGCAGACAGCTGGTCATTAGAGGGTCATTGAAGCATTCCTGCAGTCTGCAATTTTATTCCCTCTGGAAACCCATTCCTACTCCCACACCATTCAAAAGGTGTTCATCCCAAATTATATAGCTAAGTGTCTGAGACTTTTAGCTGTACAGTTTGGGATGGACACCCTTTGAATGGTGTGGGAATAGGAATGGGTTTCCAGAGGGAATAAAATTGCAGACTACAGGAACCAGGAGCGCCACTCAGGTCACCCTGAGGACACAGATAAATCTCCAAGTGGCCTCAACGACTCTTTAAAAAGGATGCAGATGACCAGCTGTCTGCAAGGAGTATAAATCCTTCCATTCCCCACCATCCAGTCAGAACTGAAGAAGCTTCTTGGATGATGCAAAATGTCTTCAAAATGTCTTCTTGCAAAATGTCTTCAAAGAAAAAAACAAAGTCCAGTTGCCTCCTGAAAAAGCACCTATGACACAACCATGACTTGGATGACTGAGAATCTCTATACAGGTCCCCTGCTGTTTCACACAAGAGACAAGACTGTTTCTTGCTTTTCTGCCGTGTATTTAGGATAAAGTTCATAAGTTGAGCTGCTTTCAAGAGATATGGAAGCTCCTGTTCCATTGCTAGGGTCAGAAGAAATTAGAAGTGAGCATGATGGTAAGGAGAAAGAGGCCCGCGTATCCTTTGCCAAATATTTTGGGCTGTTCTTTAGAAGCTCCTGCAAATCCAAAAGTGCAGAATTCACGGCATGGTCTTCTGTGTCTTTCAAGATCCTCGGATTTAAAATGAATTGTGCTTCAAAAAGCTTCTAAAGCATGTAAAATCACTTTTGACCCGATGAGCAGAACTTGGGTGTACTTTGGACTGATTAGAACACGACGTGACTTTTCTACCTTCACTTAGAAAGCAATATTTGAAAAGGAAGAAGCACAATCCAGAAAGGGATGTAGCATTTGGGGAGGACCCAACCCCTTTTTCACTTTCATCTCTTTATCACCTGGATCGTACAGGTAGCACCTTAACCCCTTCCTAGCTTCGGATGAAGGTCTGAAAGATTTTGATTCCCTACACTAAGAGCAGGTGCAGTCGGTGGCCAGGTGGTATTTCCTTATCAACTTCAGTCTCGTTAATCATCTACCTGCCTCTCATTTCTGGACAAGCCGTTTCCTGTTTTGAATCAGAAACCTCTGGCAGTGAAAGGCTACAATCCAGAGAATACAGCTTGACACCCAGGGCGGGCTGCTTCGCCCCTTCCCTTAGGCGAACACTCCTCAAAGTGATGTCATCAACTCTGCATTTTTCCGTGAGGAAACTCAGCATGGAAAGCTTGGTGGGGGGAGGGTTGCTAGCAGATCCGCAACCCTTCCTGCTGCTGCTGCTTCATTTCCCTGGCCCATTTGGCAAAAAGTTGAGAGCTTCAAGGAAACTCCTTAAAGCAATGGGAGAGCTCCACCCTCCACTGAGACCTTCAACCATCCCCGCAACTGGGCGTTCCTGCACTTTGGGACGGTGCCTAGATTAACACCGTGCTGCACCCACGCAGCCTTTCTGATCGGCTTCTCGACACGCTTTGCTGGATCTCTAGTCTTTCCTGTGGGCTGTTTGCCCGGCTGGCATCGGGGTCACCATGCCAGCCCTTCGATTCAATGGCCGCTCCCTGATTTCTCTCCTGGGGATCGTTCGGCTGTTGGAGATATTCTTCTCCTGCACTGCTTTCAGCTTGGCAGCAGTCTATCAAAGCTACGGTGGAAACTATGGGGCTTGGTCGATGTTTACGTGGTGCTTCTGCTTCATCATTTCTGTCTTCGTGGTGACTATGGAGCTGATCAGCCTGGATGCAGCCCTGCCTCTTTCCTGGCAGGACTTCACTTCTGCCTTCTCCATGCTGGCCACTCTGATGATCTTCACAACTTCCATTGTCTACCCAGCAACCTTCCTACCTTCCTGCAAGGGCTACAAGTGCGGTTATGAAATTGGGGCAACTGTCATGTCTTCCCTCTGCTTCATTGCCTATGCAGTAGAAGTAGGACTCACCAGGGCCAAAGCAGGGGAGCTCAGCAACTTCCTGACTACCATCCCTGGCCTCCTGAAGGTATTTGAGGCCTACGTAGCTTGTCTCATCTTCTCCTTGCTGGACAAAATTTCCTATTACAGGGCATATCCTGGTCTGGAATGGTGTGTGGCCGTCTACAGCATCTGCTTCATTTTGACCATGGTGATCATCATTCTCACCATTGGACGCTGCCTTGGTTCCTTGCCCATCCCTGTGGAGAAGACTCTTGTTGCCTACAACATCTTGGCTGTTCTCATGTATCTTACAGTGGTAGTCGTATGGCCTGTATACAGCTTTCGGAACCATCCAAGACCTTCGTGTAGTAGTCCTCATGATATCCCCTGTGCCACTTGGGACAATCAGCTGGGAATTACCTTCCTCTCTTTCTTCAACCTCATTGCCTACATTGTGGACTTCGCCTATTCTTACAAAATGGTTTTTGTGACCACACCGGCATAGATGGCTCTTGTACTCTTCTCACCCACCCAAGCATGTACGTGTGGAAACCATATTGGCTTATGTTGCTGGACATGTTGAGATCTAAGAAGCACAGCTCCAGGAGTAGCAGAAGTTGTAGATATCTGAGGTGATGGCGGTGATGGTACTTCTAATTTTATAACTACGTGATTTAAATTTTGGACTGTTTTATTTTATACTTGCGGTTATGTTGGATGGACCGACTTCATTTCCTAAAGGAGTTGACCTTATCTTCATTCATTACAAGACCTCTGTGAATTAAAAATGATTTTGGAGAAGCCAGCAGGCTATAGTCTTTCCAGCTTCTGTTTTAAACTCTAGTTGTGAGAAGTGAAAAGATTATGAGCAAAGAAGGAAAATCAGGAGGAAGCTGAGTCCTCCACAGAAAGAAGACAACTTTAATCATCGCACTGAGCTGAAGACACAATTTTTTCTTCAGATGTGTTCTACAGGAATGTTTTATTTGCCTTTCAACAGAATATCTTGTTCAAGTTAGATGAAATATGAGATATCACTGCAGAATATGGAGTGGGGGGGGTGATTATATTGCTGTACCAAGCAGTCAGCTAAAACATGGCTTGTTGGATTATGGATTGTTGAATAAACCACAGTTGGCAATAAAAAGGAAAAGGCTCCATCAAGTGGAACTTGGATACATCTAGGTAGTTTTCTTGGTAATTGTGTGAGTTGGTTTCTGGTGATGTCCCACCTAAGTATTAGCCCCACCTGGCCCTGCATGAAGACCTGTACTATGGACTACCCCTGATAGGCAGACAGAAAGGTGAAGGTAAGATCTCCCCTGAGTCAAATTCAACTACTGGTGGCTTTATGAACATGGTCATGTTTTGTGGGCAACAATATGGAGGTGGATTGCCCTTGTCTTCTTACAGCACGGGTGTCAAACTCGCTGTGTCGCATTGATGTCACATGATGTATCGTGACGTTTTTTGCCTTCGCGGAGCTGGGCTGGGCGTGGCCTACATGTGATGCATCTGGCCCAGAGAACGCCAGTTTGACACCCTGTCTTACGGGATGGATTTGGGGCATGTTTTTCTTTATAGTTTCCCCTACATCTGTGGGATATTTTCCTAGTCTTCCATCTAGGTCAGAAGAGTCCAAACCTGGCTGCTTTAAGACTTGTGGACTTCAACTCCCTGGGAGTTGCCAAGTTTGGGGACCCTTTATCTAGGTAACGTGCAGGAGTAGATAGATGACTTTGGAGAAGATATGTGGAGCTTGTTAGAACCATACGATCTTTAAACTATTAGTGACATATCAGCTCAGTTTGAGCAAACAAAGTATGAGAAAGAAAACTTTCTTCAGGAAGGCCAAGGCAGGAAATGAACGCCAGAAAAAATAGTAGAATTGTACTTTATTGACGAAGACTTTGGAAAGCCTGTGTTTTCCCTTCCCTCGCTCTTAGACCAAAGAAAGCAAAAGGAGGACAGTCTTAAGCCCTTTTCTCAATGTCCCCAGACTGAGCTCATGTTTTACCGAAAGTCTCTGCATAACGTCTCCATAATCTCTTATACTCCTCTACATTACTTCCTTGAGATCAGCCAAGGTTGCTTAAGTGCAAACATCTGGTGGGTCCAATTCACGAGTCCAATTCAGGCTATAAACTAAGCCAAAGACCTTGGTTTACAAACTACAGTAGGTGCTGAGTTCATACAACATGCTAAACTGAAATGCAACATGAAATTAACATCATATGCGTTCAGAAGACCAATCTGCCATTCATTAGTACTTATATCTATACTTTATTAAGACTGTAATAAAGATAATAAAACACTCATAGGCACTTAATACCATCCTGGCCTTGGATGATCTCAACCCCAGCTTGTTAGTAACTTTGTGGTAGAACACTGGAAAGTCCCAAGGCAGTAGACGAAGCTGGGAAGTCACAAAACATCCCAGAAGAAGACAAGGCCAAACCACATCTGTTGTGTTGTCAAAAAACAACAACATGTGCGTAAAGTTGTCAAGAATGTAGCTTAAATCAAAGGAGACTTATTTTGTATTAGTTGCACTGTTTGTAACTAATTTAGGGTCTCCGATAAACAGCAGGTGAAGGAATTACGCACATTGCCATACATTATGGACCCATATATGCATGTATTATGGAGCGGTGTAATTGTTAAATATTTAGATATTTTCAGTTGTGCTAATAAGCAATAAAGTGGATGGATTTTCAGCCCAGTTGAAAGCTAACAGCCCTTTTCCCAGCCAATCAAAACTTGTTTATAGACCAGAGATATCCAACCTTGGCAACTTGTGGACTTCAACTCTCATGCTGGCTGGGGACTTCTGGGAGTTGAAGTCTTAAAGTCGCCATACAGTAACATATATAGGTGTAACATTCTTCACACAAATTGCTGGGATGGTGATGAATGGATTGAGTCTGATTTGCTTAACGACTGCATGATTCCCTTTACAACTAAAATGATTCACATAACAACCGTGGGCAAAAAAAAAGGTGATAAAATTGGGTGTGGCTCTCTTAACAACCAACTTGCTTAGCAATGGAAATTCTGGTCCCCGTTGTCATATGTCAAGGAGTGGTGCGATGACCTAGAGGGGGAGCTGTCGCCTCACAATCAGGAAGCTGTGAGTTCGATCCTAGGTAAAGGCAAATATTTCTCTCCCTGAGCACAATGAGAATAGATCTGCCGAACAAAATTCCACATTGGCGACAGGAAGGGCATCCGGCCATTCAAACACTCTGCTAGTTCCATTCAGTTTCCCAGACTTCACCCCGCAAGGGATTATGGGGTCATTAAAAGAAGATGGTTGTCATAAGGGCTACCTGTATTTCATTATTCTTTCTTGACCATCTGACCACTGATTGATTTGGCCCAATATCAACCACTTGGTTTTTCTTAGAAAGTACACGATCCTTGATTGCTACAATTGTTAAGCCTGTTATACAGGTGACCCATGATGTACTGCCCTTTGCAAACGGCATATTCGCGATGTCAAGCGACTATAACGCTGAAGGGAAGGACTAAAGCATTACACCTCTTCTCAGTTTCACTTGAGAAATGACAAGCTGATCAGCAGCCAAGGAATGTCCCTTATTGCAAATACACTGGTGAAACATCTGGGTATCGTTACAACATCCCAGCAGTCTGGCTACGATGATAGTTTGTGGTTGGTTGCAACTCCCATGCCAGCCCAGAACTGTTGCAATTGTAGCTCTTGAATCATGAGTTGTAATGAACAGCATGACCTATTTACGTTAAGGTAGTCCTCATTTAACAGCGGAACAGGCAACTCCATCGCTAAGCAAGGCAGTTCCATTAAACGTGGTTGCACCAGGTGGATCTGTGCTGTTTTTCTTTTCCGGATAATTGGCAGGACTTTCCTTTTTTTGCAGCATTAATTCTGGCAAAAATTTTGCTTGGATTCGTCTCCCTATTATCATGATGTACCGTATTACGGTATATGGTCTCCTGCTTGAGCAAGGGGTTGGACTAGACCACCTCCAAGGTCCCTTCCAACTCTGTTCTTCTGTGATGTCAGTTCTGCTGCAGTCATTAAGCAAAGAAGTCACAGGATCACAACTTTTGGCTTACTGCTGGCTTTTTTCTGGACTTTGCTTGTCCGGAGTCCATGTGGGAAGGGTGCAAATGGCGATCCTGTGACTGTGCAACGCCGTCATGGTTATACGTTTGAGGAAGAGTTGTAAAACTACTTTTTCAGCACCGTTTTAAGTTTCAAAATAGTTGCTAAACAGGGCACTTGTTTGCAGAGAACTACTTAGAACAGGGGTCGGCAACCTTAAACACGCAAAGAGCCACAAAGGCCCTAACCAGAAGCCCCCCATTCAATTATGGAGCCAACCGGAAGTCCGGTTCCCCCACCATAGAGTCTCCTCCTTGCGTAGTATCTTTTTTTCCCCTCTGCCGACTGGAAGTCTAATTCCCCCACCATAGAGTCTCTTCCTAGCGCAGCGTCCTTTGTTCCCCTCTGCTGACCAGAAGTCCAGTTCCTCCACCATGGAGTCTCCTCCTAGCATGGTGTCCTTTTTCCTCTACCTCTCCTAACCAGAAGCCCCCCCATTCAATTCTGGAGCCAATCAGAAGTCCGGTTCCCCCACCATAGAGTCTCCTCCTCACGCAGTATCCTTTTTTCCCCCTCTGCCAACTGGAAGTCCAGTTCCCCCAACATAGAGTCTTAGCGCAGCGTCCTTTTTCCTCTACCTCTCCTAACTGAAAGCCCCATCGATTGTGAAGCCAACCGGCGACAGGGAGTCGCAGCAGACGGATGAAAGAGCCACATGCGGCTCCAGAGCCGTGGGTTGCCGACCCCTGACCTAGAACATGGGACTTGTTTTATCAATGGTTGGATAGCAGAGGTAGAAATTAGAGTTTTAAAAAGTATTATTAGGTAACCAACTGACCCAGACAGTACGCTGTTCACCAGGCATGTATTGTATGTAAAGAGAAAATATAAAAAAATAAATGGGGGAGGGGGAAATGGGGGAGAGGTTGTGTCTGAGGTCTCTCCCTCTTTTGAGGAAAGGCGGGATTCACTCCCGCTCTCAAGCCATCTTATCATTCCTGAAGTCAGCATTCTTAAAAGGTTGCACCAACCTAAAATGGCAGCTAGAATGAACAAACCATTTACAGGGGATCAGTGGTGGGATTCAATTTTTTTTTACTACCGGTTCTGTGTGCGTGGCTTGGTGACCCTGGCTTGGTGGGCATGGCAGGGGAAGGATACTGCAAAATCCCCATTCCCTTCCCACCCCACTAACCTGCTTTCCAGCTCCGTTCTCCTGTGCAGGGCAACCAAAGAAGACCCAGCCGATCAGCTGGGACTCCATGGGAGGCAGAGAAGAGATGGGACTACGGCCAGTCAGAGGTGGGATTGGCCGGTTCTCCGAACGACTCAAAATGTCTGCTACCGGTTCTCCAGAACCTGTCAGAACCAGTTGAATACCACCTCTGCTGGGGATTTGACTGCATCCCAGACGCTTCTCACACCTGGACGGGATGCTCTACACATTCTTGTTACAAGGTGCAAAATAATCTCCATGGTTACCGCTTGTTTGAGACCCGCTTTTTTTCTTTTGGTGAACTCAGTGTTCCAGAACGGCACAGGGAAAGAAATCCAATTCCGCAGCATAGACCAAAGGCATCACTTATTCTACATTTCCCTCTCATTTTTTTTTCCCCCACTGCAAAAATGAAACAGAAGCTGTGCCAGTATTTGTTCAGTCTGACGATGCATTGCAGGAAGGGGTTGGTCTCGCTAGCAATTGATTCCTCTCCTGCCCAGGGAAGGTGTGTGTGTGTGTGTGTGTGTGTGTGTGTGTGTGTTAAAAAAAGAGAATGCCGCTTCAGCTAAAGAATTTTGCAATACAGGTCGTGCTCAACTTACAACAGTTCTTTGCTGACTCTCCGAAGTTACAACGGCACTGAAAATTGTGGCTTAGGACCTTTTTCACAGTTACGACCTTTGCAGCTTTCTCCGTGACCGTGTGATCCAAGTACAGACGCTTGGCAACCGGTTCACATGTACGACCGTTGCTGTGCCCCCAAAGTCTTGTGTGATCCCCTTTTGCGACCTTCTGACTAGGCAAAGTCAAATGGGAAGGCCAGATTCGCTTAAATAACCGGGCGACTAACTTATGATTCGCTTAACCACTGTGGCAAGAAAGGTCACAGAATGGGGCAAAACTCATTTAACAAACGTCTCGCTTTATCAACAGAAATTTCAGGCTCCTTGGTGGTCGTAAGTCGAGGACTACCTAGATATATGATCATCCTCATGTAATGACCCCATAATCCCTTGTGGGTGGAGTCCAGGCAACTGAATGGAGCTGAGTGTTTACTGGCTGGATGCCCTTCCTGTCACCAATGTGGAGTTTTTTTCCAGCAGATATATTCCCAGTGAGCGAAAAATATTTGCCTCTACCTAGGATTGAACTCACAGCCTCCTGATTGTGAGGCAAGTGTTCCACCTCTAGGCCACTATATACAAGATGCAAAGAGGGGGGGAAGTACACAATCAAACCCATAACTTATGCCCAACAGGGAAGCATGAAAGCAGGACACACACAGGTAAATTCACAAGACACTCTGAGACATCAAATAGCTGCGTCCTTCCTTCCCTGGCACACTATCCGGTGTTTTTTTTCCTGCTTCCTCTACAAATTGTGTTGCTTGGGAACTGCGTTGAGCCTAATGCTTCATTTTTTTATCCACGAATCTTTCTTCTACCTCTGGCTCAGCTGAACCTTGAAAATTGGAAATTTCTTCTGAAGAACAAATGCACAACCCCTCTCCTAGAAAAAGGAAATATTAAAAAAAGCAGAATATTTCCCCTAAAAAGAGTACAAAACTCAGAAGTAGAAACTCACCTCAGAAGCAGAAGCTCACCCCGCCCCACCTTTGTTAATGGGAGGGCCATTAAGGCCTAGGCCAGAGTATTCTACATAACAAAGGCCTCTACCCATCTCACCACCTGGCCTGGGAAAGATTGCATCAGCCAGCACTCAGGTGAAGCCATGTGGTCCAGACAAAGCCTACAAAGTTAGCTAAGACCCCCCCACACACACACACACCCCTGGGAGTCTGACAGCCAATGGGATACATTTCTTACACAGGAACAGGAAACACTAAGGTGAGGCCCAACCGAGGGTATTATCACTAAGGGTCTCTCAGCCTCTTGGCCCTTCTTCTTTTCCTTCACCCAACATCTTGAAGCATGTGATCGTCCTTTTCACTTTGAAGCCCCAAGCCATGTGGTCCTGTCCACCATTAAACCATCTTTCCAAACAGCCTCCAGGTTTCCAGTGTCTTTCTTCCCCGCTTGGAACTGAACCCAGGAAGATAATTCCTCCAACACCTGCTAGCGTAAGCTTCGTGGAATGCAATTTTCCTCAATGCGCCGGTGAAAAGAAATATTCAGTGAAGCAGAATACACGCCCTTCTGCATGGAACATTCTTAACAATATTTGTTTAGTAAGGTGTGTTTGAGAGCCTTCCATTCTCCACCATCCAGTCAGAGCTGAAGAAGCTTCTGGCATGAGAAGCGAGCGAAACATCTTCAAAAGAAAAACCAGAAAGTCCAGTTGCCTCAGGAATAGGAATAGGAATAGAGCTGGAAGGGAGCTTGGAGGTCTTCTAGTCCAGCCCTCTCCTCAAGCAGGAAAACCTGTACCATTTCAGACAAGTGACTGGATGAAGCACCCACAACTTCTGGAGGCAATTTCTGTTCCACTGGTTAATTGTCTTCACTGTTAGGAAGTTTCTCCTTAATTCCAGGTTGCTTCTATCCTTTATTTGTTTCCATCCATTGTTTCTTGTCCTGCCCTCAGGTGCTTTGGAGAATAAATGGACCTCCTTCTTCTTTGTGGCAGCCCCTGAGATACTGGAATACTGCTACCATGTCACCCCTAATTCTTCTTTTCCTTAGGCTAGCCAGGCCCAAATTCTGCAGCCGTTCTTCATTTGTTTTAGTCTCCAGGCCTTTGATCGTCTTAGTTGCGCTTCTCTGCCCCTTTTCCAAAGTCTCAACGTCTTATTTGTAGTATGGCGACTAAAATTGGTTGCAGTATTCTGTAGGAAGTTAGCACCCACCCCTCTCCTAGAAAAATGAAATATCCTAGGAAATATTAAAAAGGCAGAATATTTCCCCTAAAAAGAGTAGAAACTCAGAAGCAGAAACTCAGCACCCCCCCCACCTTTACTAATGGACCATTACTCTGGCCTGGGCCAGCCTATTTTACATAACAAAGATCTACTCCAGGTAGAGCCATAATAGGAATTGCCCAAGGCCTTTTCATTACATCATCATCCAGCAAAGGCTCAACCAAGCCTGGAAATCAGGACAGCCTACAGGGTTGCCCCTGCATGGCCTCATGGGAGTCTGACAACCAATCAGAATACAAGCTCAAATTCAAATCCCAACAGAGGGCATAAAACAATTGCACTCTCAGCATGTCAGCCCTTTTTTCCTTCACCCAAGGCATGTGATCCTGCCCACCATTAAACCATCTTTCCAAGCAGTCCCCATGTTTCCAGTGTCGTTCTTCCCCACTTGGAACTGAATCCAGAAGGATATATTTCTTCCAATAATTCCAGGCGTGGTCTTACTAGGGTTTTGTAAAGCAGCACTAATGCTTCACAGTGATCTTGAGTCTATGCCTCTGTTTATACAACCCAAGGTTGAAAAAAAGAAAAAGCATCTTTGAGACATTCCTGACCTGGATGAAGGAGAATCTCCATAGACACTTGAGATGAAAGAAACAGACAGGCAGGCAGGTAGGCAGCATGCATGCGTGAGACATGACCAGTTAGAAGCAATCCTCAACTTACAAACACAATTTTGCTTGGGTTTGTTTCCCCAACTTTCACTGTTACCGTTATATATACAGTATTACGGTATAGGAAAGATCCCTTTCAACTCTGTTATTCTCTGCAGACTTGAAGCCTCTGAAATCATTCCACACACACACACACACCCAAAAAAAGAAAGAACCCAAATGCTTAATTTTGCTCCCGGGGCACAAACTCCATTTAAGAGCCTTGTTACTCAGAGCTGTCTACTCCAATGGAGGAATAAACATACTATAGACATTTGGCTGTGTGGAAGCTTCTTTTGGCTTTCCTTTAATCAATCCAATTATTTAGATGGATGGGAAATCGATCCCTTTCAAAATGACCTGGAAATGCACCAAATGCATTGTCAATGATTTGATTTTCTGTCCTAGGCTATCCAGAAGACCCCCTAGGGGGGAGTCAATCACCCTCAATTCTGTTGCAAAAGGCTTCACTTCACTACCTTGTTATTCAAAAGACAGGAAAAAGCATGTTACCCCTCCTCCTTATTCCCCCCAAAAAGACTCCAGGCCTTGAAGCCCAGCCCAGCTCCTCCCCCCCCCCCCCCTCGGATGTTGGCTCATACCAAAAGAGAGCGGCCTTTATCACATCTGCACGGAAGCAAGCAACCGGTCTCCAGATGGAGAAGTTGCTATAAAAAGCCCGTTTTTGCTGCAGGAACCTCTATTTCAGGCACTGTTTAGCAAGTCAAATTCTCCCCTCCGCGGCTCTGCATATCATCCACATTCAAGATCCAGGAATGTGCCTGAGAAGAGAAGAGAAGAGAAAGGGACGAGGAGAGGAGAGGAGAGGAGAGGAGAGGAGAGGAGAGGAGAGGAGAGGAGAGGAGAGGAGAGGAGAGAAGAGAAGAGAAGAGAAGAGAAGAGAAGAGAAGAGAAGAGAAGAGAAGAGAAGAGATGCTTAGGCAGGAAACCCTACACCACTTCAGACAAATGGTTGTTCAATCTCTTCTTAAAAACTTCCAGTGTTGGAGAATTCACAATTTCTGGAGGCAAGCTGTTCCACTTATTGTTCTCTCTGTCAGGAAGTTTCTCCTTAGTTCTAGGTTGCTTCTCTCCTTGATTAGTTTCCATCCATTGCTTCTTGTCCTGCCCTCAGGTGAACGAAGCAGAGAGGAAGGATCCAATCTACAGGTTGCCTATTTCAGCCAAAGGTTTGTCACCCAGGGCCAGATGGCATATACAGATGCTTCTTCAAAGCTATAGGCAATCGAACAGAACAGAAAATAGAATAGCATAGAAAATAGCATAGGATAGTACAGCACAGCACAGCACAGCACAGCACAGCACAGCACAGCACAGCATAGCATAGCACAGAGATTATAACTCCTTAAAATCTTTTTTTTTAAATTAAATCAAGAAACATAATAATAAGCCTTCTGGAGAGACAGAAACACAATGCTTGTCTTCAGCAGAATCTTTGCAGGACTAAAAGCAGCCAATCCTATACACTCATAAACTTCCAGAAGCTGTGGTAAACTGGGAGTGTCATAAGACCCAATTTAAACCTTACTACAGAGATTACAGCTAGCCAGTGGTTTCATTTTGTTGTTCAGTCTTCCTTGTACATCTATCTATGGAGACCGGCAATTGGATCTGTTATCCTTTAACCATAATCTAGACTTCCTTTCCTTTATGGCTGTCCACTCTCATCTGTCTTCTTGCAATACAATGCTAAGACCTTGGATTTTGTTACCTCCTGTTCAAATAGCTATTTGCAACTGTTTTATTATTGGTTTTGAGTCATAAAAACAGTTTGTCTAGACTGAGCTACAACTTCCTCCAACACTTGTTCCATCAACTGGAGTCCCCTGTTTCAGTTGAGTCATGCTTAGGGACGGCACCTGAAGAGGAGAATTTTGGGTTCTAGGCTTAATGTTCTGCTCAAAACAAAAGACAACCATCCACCTTGTTGCGCTGTATGGCACTGAATGCTGGACAGCAACAACAACAGATCAAAAGCTCTCTCCATGTGACGACCCAGCGTGGGATACAAAATAAACAAAGTCACAAAAACAGGTGAAGCCCGCTTTATTCCTTCAACTTGGCTTCAAAGCTGCAAATATCCTTGCCTGCAGACAAAAAACTCCCCCACAAACAATTACGAAAAGGAGGAAATGTTGTTTAAACTAAAAATGCCTATAAATTAGAAATAGCAAAAATAACACATAGACCATGCCATTCACGTCTCTCCCTTATCCTCTCCTCCCTGCGTGCCCTAGGATGGAGAGGGGATTGGCCTGGACCTTCTTCTGACTGCCCAATCGGCCTCTGCCCTTCCTCAGCTTCCTCCACAACCTCTGGAGCCAAACTTCCACTCTGTCGACTGTTCCTCCTCTCCCTCGGAGTCAGTCTCCAACAGAGTCATGATACTCCATGGCATAGAAATGCAAAGGCTCCATTGGATATCGGGCATCTCTCTTCTTGACCACATCACAAATGACACCATTCAATAACATTTTGGAGTGGCACCAATTATAGAGAAGGTTAGAGAAAGACAGCTCTGCTGGTATGGACATGTCCAGAGAGCAGCAGCTTTCACCATGGCCAAGACTGCCTACCAACTAGAAGCCAATGGCCGGCGACCTCACAGGTGTCTAAAACAGAGATGGCAAGACACTATCAACAAAGATATGCAAGCTGCAGGCCTGTGCCGTGGAGGTGCAGCTGACCATGCAAAGTGGCACTCAATAATCCAAAAAGAGAACCCTGCACTTGTGGGAATACGAGGAGCAGGAGAAGAAGAAGAAGAAGAAGAAGAAG
>NW_020716750.1:341755-353778 GCF_900518725.1 Notechis scutatus
AGAAAGAAAGAAAGAAAGAAAGAAAGAAAGAAAGAAAGAAAGAAAGATGGGAATGAGAAGGAAGGAAGGAAGTAAACAGAGGAGGGGAGAAAAGGAAGGAAAGGATGGATTCTGGAATTTGAAGTCCCAGAAAGTTGCCATGGTTGGAAATATTGTTCTAAATGTAGATAATATTTGATGGATTGTGATGTGATTGTTGCAATGAGGTACACAAAATGTTTGGAGGATGTTTTGCAGCTCAGTTAAGCTCAATTGGCTTAATTGGGGCAAGTTTGCTCTTGCAATTGGCCTACCCTGCAGGATGGTTCACAGGCTCAGGTTTATGGCTTTTATTTGCAAAACTGGTGCATGTTTAATTATCTGGTTAGAATAAGAATAAGAATAAGAACAAGAACAACAACAACAACAAGAATAAGAATAGAGAACAGAATAATACAGAATAATATAAAACAGAACAGAATAATATAAACTAGACTAGAATGCAGAATACGGAACAGAATAATATAAAACAGAACAGAATAGAACAGAATAATATAGAACAGAATAGACTAAAATAGAACACAACACAATACAAATACAATACAAATGCAAACCTTTATTGGCCAAGAATGATTAAATACACAAGGAATTTGTCTCCCGGTGCAGAAGCTTTCAATATATATGCAAATATGTCAACAAGGATTCTTTTACAAGGTCGTTTCACAAAAGAACATCCCAAAAGAGGTTGAACTAGATCAGAGGCCTTGATGGCTGGTAGGTGACCAGCGTAACTCACTAAAAGTTCTGGCCATAGCAAGAAAGCTTTTGGTGTCGTTGATAATAGCTGGTCGAGAGGTGATGCACTCTGGTGCTCAATGCTGCTCTGACAGCAGGCAAGCCAAGAGAGATGGTCGCTTGGCTACAAAATCCAGCAGGGTCACCTTGGGCCAGGTGTGCTCAGCTTAAGTTATCTTGCCGATCAGAAACCAGGGCAGGTAAGCAGCCAGGGAATGGTTCGGCCTGCCGTGTGCTTCTTGGAGAGAGAAGGGAGCAGAGGGAAAAAGAAGGGATGAAGGAGCAATGCTTTTGACATAGGGAAGCTGCTTTTGAGGTACGTTACCGGTGCAGGTGTGAACAAACCTCAGTTGCGTAGTCTGGAATACTCTACCTGACTCTGGTTTTTTTCCCAAACCCCAAAAACTTTAACCTTAGACTGTCTACTATTGACCTCACCCCTTTCCTATGAGGTCTGTAGGGGGCGTGCATAAGCGCACCAAGACATGCCTACCGTCCCTGTCCTATTGTTTCTTTTTCATTCATATCCATTTCATGTATTCATAACCATGCTTATACTTATACTTGTTATCTAATACTTGCTTGACAAATAATAAATAAATAAATAAATAAATAAATAAATAAACAAACAAATAAATAAATAAATAAATAAATAAATAAATAAATAAATAAAAAGTAGATCTGCATTCAAGAGGGTTTAGTTAGTGCTGTGTTTCTCAAATCTGGATGCTTTAAGGTGAGTGGATGTCAACTTGCAGGATTTCCCAGCCAGCAAGCTGGGAGCTGAATTCCATCCACCTAAAAGTGGCCAAGTTTGAAAAGTGCTGGTTTAATGCATCTGTGGAAGGAAAGAAATTGTGGAATGGCATTCTGTGGATCAGACAGAGGAATAGTTTGAACCCTGGTTCTCTTCTGCTTTGCTATAGCTCCTTGGGATTAAATTACAGCTAACTTGGAATATCAGTTCCTTGTATGCTTGCTTGCTTGCTTGCTCCTTCTCTGTTTCCTTTCTTCCCTGTTTCCTTCCTTCCTTCCTTTTTTCTCTCTTTCTCTCCTCTCCTTCTCTCTCTTTCTCCTTCCTTCCTTCATCTTCCTTCCTTCCTTCATCTTCCGTCCTTCCTTCTCACTCTCTTTCTCCACTTCTCTCCTCTCTCTCTTTCTCCTTCCTTCTCTCTTTCTCCTCTCTCCTTCTCTTTCTTTCTTCTTCCTTCCTTCATCTTCCTTCCTTCTTTCCTTCATCTTCCTTCCTTCCTTTATCTTCCTTCCCTCCTTCTCACTCTTTCTTCCCCTTCTCTCCTCTCTCTCTTTCTCCTTCCTTCCTTTATCTTCCTTCCTTCCTTCATCCTTCCATCCTTCCTTTTCCTTCCTTCCTTCCTTCCTCCCTCCCTCCCTCTCTCTCTCTGTCTCTCTTTCCCTGCCTTTATTATGTTTATAAACAACCCAAGGCATAATCTTCTCCAGGCCCTCCCAATCAACGTTCTGAGTTTCTACCACCTTCCTCCATTTTATAGCCTAGGATGAAAAATTAGGTGGAAGATGGATGTTGTCCTTTGTTATCAGGCAGCTTTCCCCCTCCCTTTTTGAAAAAAGAAAAAAGAAGCAGAATCTTGGAAATATAATTCCACTAAATGAATCATCGCACGTGGAGGTGTCTTAATTTAGTCTGAGAACAGGCAGCAGAATTCAAGCTTACCTCGAAGATGAAGTTCTCCATTCCAGAAGGTTATCAGTCTCATGTTAGTAGGAATGATCTGTAATCTAGAAAGAGGCACAAGAGAGAGTTTTCCTATATTGGGAAAATAGCCTGAATCCTGGCCTTGGGAAGTGATTTGGGGACACCAGCTTCTCTCCTGCAGCTTTCCAGAGATCTGGTAAGTTTCGGCCTGTAACTTGGAATTTGTCACTCAGCCTCCTGCAGTGTTAGTCTCCAGAACATTCATTTCTGCTTTCCTCGTTAACTGCCTCACGCTTTTATGTTGAGGTCTGGAGGAACTTGGGGATTGAGCAAAGGAAGAGAAGAAGCTTTAGAAAACGGGGCAAAAAAGAAATATATCTGGCAGAGAATCCGCTCTTCTGCAAAAAAAAGAGCAACCAACATTATTAGGGACTGGAGGCTAAAACATACCATGCACGGTTGCAGGAACTGGTCATAGCTAGTCTATCGAAGAGAAGGACCAGAGGAGACAGGATAACAGTCTTTCAGTATTTGAGGGGCTGCCACAGAGAGGAGGGGGTCAACCTGTTTTCCAAGGGACCTGAAGGCCAGATAAGGAACAATGGATGGAAACTGAAAAGGGAGAGCTTCAACCTGGAAATAAGGAGACATTTCCAAGGCAGGGAGAGCAATCAACCCATGGAACAGAAGTTGCCTTCAGATGTTGTGGGAGCTTCATCACTGGAGGCTTTCAAGAAGAGACTGGACTGCCGCCTGTCAGAAATGGTGTAGGATCACATGTTTGGGTTGGGGGTTGGACTAGATGACCTACAAGGTCCCTTCCATGAGCAAGGACAAAGATTGGGATGGCCTTCTCTATGCCTTTTTGGTCCAACAGCTGCTCCTCCCCTGACTTAAGAGATAAGGAGGCTGGTGACCTCACAAAGGTTCCCCAAGCAACCCATCATGGTCATGAGCCCAGCCATGGTTGGAGCAAGAGGGAGAGAAATCCGTTGGAAGACTTGACCAGTTGTAGCTTTGAGCTTGCCAGATGTGCACCAGAGTTGGTCCTTGGGTTGTTCTAAAGTCTTGTTCTCTTCCCCAACCTCTGGTGGGGAATTCCTGTTTCCCTACAGGATGATGTTTTCCTTGAGGAATCTCAGGGGGCCGCTGGGTTGGTGACAAGTCCCCATTTCCACCTGAAGAGAAGAAACCACCCCCAAACCTTGAAGCAGCAATGCTGGTGAAAGAATACCGGATTTGTATGCCTCTCACCACTGAAGAGGTAAGGTTGAACTCCTGAAACTGTGGGGAAGGAATGGAGAGGCTTTTTATTTAGCCATTGGAGCCTTTACCCAACTGGAAGCTTCCTTGCTAGCTTTTGGGCAGGATACTTATGGGCTGGAGGAGTTGGGGCCTGGGGGGATCAAAAGTTTGGAGGTAGGCTACATGAGTTGCTAGAGACTGGAGACTACAGAACAGGGTTGCTCAATCTTGGAAAACTGGAAGATCTGTGGACTTTATCTTCCAGAATTCCTCAGCCAGCAAGGGGAGGGAGAATTGCTTGCTGAAGAATTCAGCTGCTGGCTAGAATTGTTGGCTGGAGAATTCTGGGAGTTGGCCCACATATCTTCAAGTTCCCATGGTTGAGAAACACTGCTGTAGAAAAAGGAAGGAAAGTGGCTGGGATGGGCACCCTCCCCAGTTTTCTAAATTAGGGACCAAAACTTTCAGGGCATCATGAGGCCGCCTACCTTCACTCTTTGAGAACCATGTTTCTCAACTTCAGCAATTTTAAAAAGATGTGCACTTCGGCTCCAGAATTTCCCAGTCAACATGCCAGCTGGAGAATTCTGAGAGTTGAAATCCATGCCTCTTAATGTTGCCTGGGGAATTCTGGGAGTTGAAGCCCACACTTCTTAAAATTGGTTGAATAACCCCCGGAGTCAGTCCAGACCTCTTGAAGTTGGCTGGAGAATTCTGGAAGTTGAAGTCTATCTCAGTTAAGATTGTTGTGGTTGAGAAACACGATTTAGAGGTAGGACGGCCAACAGGGTAAATCCTAAACCAAGAGTGTACATAAATATATTTAAGATACCCATCCATCCCTGGCTCTGAAACCTTTAGTTCAGCCTTGGTTGGTGTTCCACTTCTCTCCCTTGCTTATTCCTTTCCAGATGTTAAGCACAGGTACCAAAAGTAGTTAAATGTGAAAGGAGCTCAGCAGAAACAGCCTGGTGGTCAGAATAAGCTGCACGATGTGCTGGAGGTGGATGGGATGAAGGAAGAACTGCAGCATGATGGAAGATTGATAATCTAGATAGCGAGATGGACAGCATATAAATTTAATAAATAAATGAAAAGGTTATCTGGTGGCAAAGGACAGTATAATAGGTAGATAGCTATGCTGGTAAATAAACTGTGAGATTTTTTAAAAATCTGTCTATCCCTCTAAGAACTCTCTCTCTTACACACACACACACACACACACACACACACACACATACACACACACACTACTGAGCTAAAATAGAACATATAAGATAATTTGATAAGTTCCTTCTTAAAATGCAGTGCTCCTAGCAAAAAAAAAAAAAATCTGGATAACCTGTTTCAAGAGTCTTCCTCAATATATTCTGCATTTCGATCTCATCACCTACCTACCTTCTTATTTGGAATTATTTTGGAAGTGGGCTCCCTCTTTAAAGATAAACAAAAGGGACACATGAAACGTAAGCTAGAAAGAGTATCGACAGCTTTGATGTTGAAGAAGATGCCTGAGAAGAGCATGGACAGCCAAGAAGACAAATCAATGGACCATTGAACCAAAGCAACCCAGAGTTTTCACTCCAGGCATTCACAACCAGGCTCAAATTATCCTCCCTGGGATACATTAAACGAAGAGCCAACTCTCTGGGAAAGGTTCCACTGCTGGGAAAGATGGAAGGAAAGAGAAGAAAAGGAGGGCCAATAGCAAGAGGAGGGACTCAGTGATCATGGGGATGGGGGCATCATTGGAAGATGTGAAGTCCTTTCTAGCCCTGTGATTTTATGTTCTCAAAATAAATTTCCTGACGCTCAGAACAATTAATGACTGGAACAGCTTGCCTTCAGAAGTTGCAGATGCTCCATCACTGGAAGTTTTTTTTTAAAGAAAATAAACTTTATTAGTGAAACAAAAGGAAAAAACATTTAAAAAACAATGAACGTGGTGCATACATCCTGACATACCTATTTGTCTTACATCACCAAATAACACATGTAACAATAATACAAATTTACATATCTCTATCTCTATATCTCTATCTATAATCTTTAATACACTTATTCCTTTCTTTTTTTTCAAGGTCTAAATTCTATTTTAATTGTACACATCTCTTCTATCCAGTTTCTAATTTTCAACCAATATGTTTGGGCTTCTTTGTAATTCCATCATAAGTGATAATATGTTCCAATTTCTTTATTGCATTTCCAACATTTGAGGGATGATTTTGGATACACACTGGAAGTTTTTTAGAGGCTGTTTTTTGTCCAGAATGGTATATATATATTTTTTGTCCAGAATGGTATATATATATGGGTCTCCTGCTTGAGCCAGGGGGTTGGGCTAGAAGACCTCCAAGGTCCCTTCCAACTCTGTTACCTCCAAGGTCCCTTCCAACTCTGTCATTTTCCCAAGGTTGAAATATGGCCTTTTGCAAAAGGAGATGCAAATGTTCGTTATCTGTGTGGCTCTTATTAGGAAACAAGCTTTAATAACAGGCAAGCGCTCGGTTCCCCGGTGGCTCCCCAAAAGACGAATGTGTCACACAAGCGGTGAACAGCTTGCACTGAACCAGGTGGAGCCTTTTGTGGAACACAGTGGCCCCTGGGCACATTGTGTTCTGATATAATTAGTGGCAGGTTCATATTATTTGCATCTGCATGACAGACTTTGGCGCTTGCCTGCCTAGACACCTGTGATCTTTCAGGGCCCACGGGGCATCGGAAATATGTTTAACTTCATAATGTTTTTAACCGTGAAACAGAGTTGGAAGGGACCTTGGAGGTCTTCTAGTCCAACCCCCTGCTCAAGCAAGAGATCCTATACCAATCCAGACAGGTGGCTGTCCAGTCTCTTCTTAAAAGCCTCCAATGATGGTGCACCCACAACTTCTGGTGGCAAGTTGTCCCACTGATTAATTGTTCTCACTGTCAGGAAATTTCTTCTTCATTTCAGGTTGCTTCTTTCCTTGATTAGATTCCATCCATTGCTTCTTCTCCTGCATTCAGGTGCTTTGGAGAATTAGGTTATTATCCCCCCGCCCCCGCTTTTGTGACAACCCCTCAAATATTGTTATCATGTCCCGCCTAGTTCTTCTTTTCCTTAAACTAAAGGTAAAAGGTAAAGTTTCCTCTCGCACATATGTACTAGTTGTTTCTGCCTCTAGGGGGCAGTGCTCATCTCCATTACAAAGCAGAAGAGCCAGCGCTGTCCAGAGACGTCGCCATGGTCATGACTAAACGTTGAAGGCGCACAGAGGAACGCTGTTCCTTTCCCACCAAAGGGGTCCCTATTCCCACCAAAGGGGTCCCCCATCCCTGCTAGGTTGGCAGAAGCTGGGACAAGTAATGGGAGCTCATTCCATTATGCTACGCTAAGGATTTGAACCATCGAACTGCCAACCTTTCTGATCAACAAGCTCAGCGTCTTGGCCACTGAGCCACCGTGTCCCTTTTCTTTCCTTAAACTAAACATACCCAATTTCTGCAACCATTCTTCCTATTAACCTCTTCAGGAAGGGTCTTCTTAGCTCAGAAGTTGAGACCCTGTTTTGCGGACTAAACGGTCTTGTCTTCTGTTTGAGGTCCTCCTGTCAGAAAGCTAGTTCTCAGCGAGAAGAAATGGAGCTTCTGTGATTAGGTGACTCAGGAGGCAAAATACAACAATTGTACAAAGTTCCAGGATTTTGTTCCACTTCTACAGGTAGTCCTCAACTTAGAACCAGAAGGGAACCCGGAATTTCTGTGATAAGTCATTGCGGTCATAAGTCGAGGTACCACGTGACCAGACACAATTTAAATTGTGAATACAAAGAGCCAAATGTTGATCAGGTGATTGAGGGGATGCTTCGATACTCCCTAAATGCAAGGACTGGTTCTACGTCACTTGTTCCAGTGCTGTTGTAACTTCAGATGGTCACTAAAAAATGGTTGTAAGTCAAGGAACTGTCTTTAATACAGGGCTGCTTCGTAAAATGTGACTTTTTAATTCCTGACGCATTTTTCTTTTGTCTTCAGCTTCCTGACTCAACGGTTAAGGTAAATTGTGCTGGGAGGGACTCCCAGGAGTAGCAGCCCTGGTGTTACTAGCAGACAAAGAGGGATAGTGACACATTCGCACTTTAGAGAAAGATTGTGATGTTTTGGTACAGAAGGCCAGAAGTTCAGTTTCCTTCATCAGTTCTTGCAGGATGGGATTACTTTATATTATCTTTGGAAAGTTCCAAGTTACTTAAGGATAGGAATCAAGATCATGTGTAGTGTTACTATCACTTTATAATGCCTTGGTAAGATCACACTTGGAATACTGTTGTTGCATTCAGTTTTGGCTGCCGTGATATACAAAAAATGTCGAGACTTTAGAAAGGGTGCAGAGAAGAGCAACCAAGATGATTAGGGCCTGGAGACTAAAACATACAATGAACGGTTGCAGGAACTGGACATGGCTACTCTAGGGAAGAGAAGGACCAGGGGAGACAGGATTGCAGTCTTCCAATATCTGAAGGGCTGCCACAGAGAGGAGGGGGGTCAGGCTATTTTTCAAAGCCCCCAAAGGCCAGACAAGGAATAATGGATGGAAACTGATCAAGGAGAGATTCAACCTGGAAATAAGGAGGAATTTTCTGACAGTGAGAACCATCAACCAATGGAACAGAAGTTGCCTTTGGAAGTTGTGGGAGCTTCATCCCTGGAAGCTTTGAAGAAGAGACTGGACTGCCATCGGTCAGAAATGGTGTAGGGCCTCCTGCTTGGACAGGGGTTGGACTAGATGACCTACAAGGTCCCTTCCAACTCAAATCTGTTAAAACTGAGCAAGGGCAAAGGTTGGGGTGGCCTTTTTGGTCCAACAGCTGCTCCTCCTTGACTTGACAGGTGAGGAGGCTGGTGATCTCACAAGGGCTTCCCTGGCAACCCATCATGGTCATGAGCCCAACCATGGTTGGAGCAAGAGGGGGAGAAAGCTGCTTGGAGACTTGGCCAGTTGAAGCACCTGAAGGCAAGATAAGAAGTAATGGGAGGGACGCCCATTAGAGAGAGATCCAACTTAGAACTCGGGAGAAATTTCCTGACAGTGAGAACAATCAACCAGTGGAAACCCCATCTAGCTACTTCCCCGCTCCCTGTCCCTTCTTCTTCCTGGTGGCAACCCTGAAGCCTCCAAGATGGCCTCAGCCAGGTTCCCTTCAGGGTTGATACAGGCATCCTGACTAAGCATCCGGCAGTCAAAATGACCAGAGCTGCATGTTGACATGGTTCTGACCCAGGCTTCGTAAACCATAATCACGCACAAACTTATTTTTAAAAACAAGACTGATTTTATTGCAATGCTGGGAATTGTTTTCATTCCCAGCCGGAATTAATCTCAAACCAGTTCCCCAAGATAAGCACACACCTTTCGGTTCTGTGAAGTGGTGTCAAAAATAAAAGTACCAAATGAGCTAGAAAAGAATTGTACAAAAAAAAATCCAACCAAAGTACAAAGAGCTTCAAGGATGACTCTGAACCGATAGAACTACTTTGCTTCCTGCAAAGGTTTCGTCATCTTGGCCTGACTTTTATCCCTTATGGGAGGGGCAATCACCTCTCAGCCTTACTCCCTAGTTGCCCCTTTTGTTTCAGCTGCTCTCACCTTCTAGCAGCTCTGCGCACACACGCACTGGGAACAGGCTCCCCTGATTCCTCTGCCTCGCTGCTGCCAGACTCCGGAGGCTCCAGAAGCAGCACCCCACTCCCAGATGGTCCTGGCCCCATCTCTACATCGGACGCAGGACCCTCGTCCGAGTCCTCCCCAGACTGGTCCCCGTTCTTCCTCACTGTCCGATTCTGCTGCTGTCTGCACAGACTGCTGGCGAACCACAACAGACATCACCCCAGGACACCTGACACAACTGCTGTCACTTGCTGTGGGGTGTGCATGTCATCATTTGAACCTCTTCAGATGACCGTGATCTTTGTCAGCACGTTGTACCCCCAGCCTGCTCCAGTCGAGGAAGGCTGCTGATTAACCAGGCGCCGTTGGAGTGAGATCTTTTCTTTCCCAAAGAAAGCTTGACAATTCCACTGAAGTGCAGATAATACGTCTTCGGTAATTAGCAGGATGACAAGAGCCATCAGGAGAACAATCAAATAATGACTCTACGAGAGTATTGTCACTGCCTGCCCCCTTTCTTGGCTCCCACATTATTTACCGAGCACACAAAAAAGGCACATTTTGGGGTTTAAGCGAGGTTGGCTTTTTCAAGGGAGAAGAGTGAGCCCAACAGAATTTCTACTTTTCTTGGGGAACTTTGGGGAACACAAAGATTGGCTGGCTTTGGCAAAACACCAAGCAGGATTTTCACAGATACTGAATGTGCCAGAATCGTGTTTCCTTAAAAAGAGGGGCTTGTTTCAGGGTTTCATTTTTGCTTCCCTCCCTGATTTTTGGAATGCTTTTATTTTTGGTTTTCTTCCTTGCAATGATTTGCTGAAAGGATAAAGTTAACAGATTAACAGATAATCAGAGTTGGAAGGTACCATATAGGTCATCTAGTCTAACCCTCCATCCAAGCAGGAGACCCTACACCATTTCTGACAGAAGGCAGTCCAATCTCTTCTTGAAAGCTCCCAGGGATGAAGCTTCCACAACCTCTGAAGGCAGCTTCTGTTCCATCGGTTGATTGTTCTCCCTGTCAGAAAATTCTTCCTTATTTCCAGGTTGAATCTCTCCTTGATCAGTTCCCGTCCATTATCCTTGTCTGGCTTCAAGTGCTTTGGAAAAAAGCTTGACCCTTCCTCCTCTCTGTGGCAGCCCCTCACATATTGGAAGACCGCTATCCTGTCTCCCCTGGTCCTTCTCTTCACTGGACTAGCCAGGCCCAGTTCTTGCAACTGTTCATTGTAGGTTTTAGCCTCCAGTCCCCTAATCATCCTGGTTGCTCTTCTCTACACTCTTTCTAGAGTCTCAACATCTTTTTTATATGATGACCAAAACTGGATGCAGTATTCTAGGTGTGGTCTTACTAAGGCTTTATAGAGTGGTTTTAGTACCTCACTTGATCTTGATTGTATCCCTCTGTTCATGCAACTTAGGATTGCATTAAGTAGTCCTTGACTTATGATCGGTTGCTTAGTGACCATTCAAATTTACGACAGTCTCCCCCAAAGATGCTTACAACTCAATTCCAAAGTTCTCCTAACTTCCCCCTCCCCCCACCTATTGTCACATGGCTTCATATCAAAGATGCTGAGCTTGTTAGCTGGAAGTTAGCTGACTGCCCAGGTTCGAGACCCAAATGCTGCAGAACAGGGTGAGCTCCCGTTACTTGCCTCAGCTCCTGCCTGCCTAGTAGTTCAAAATCATGAAAAGGCAAGTAGGTAAACAGGTACCACTTCGATGGGAAGATAACAGCATTCCTGGCACCTTGGCATAGAGTCAGTGCTAGTTACCACGGAAGCATCTTTGGAAAATGCTGGGTCTCTTGGCTAGGAAATGGAGATAAGCACCCCTCACTAGGGTCAGACACGACTGGCTGGCCAGGGAAAACCTTTACTTCTACACTTTTTAGCCCTATGAAGGTTCCTAGGGTTGTAACTGCCAAGCCTTAATTCCTAAATGTCTGGAGACAGGACCCTAACCAAGATATCTGCCCTGGAAATGGGTCTTTAAACTGGAGCTTGAATTCATCACAAGAGCCAAGTAGGCTTCAGTTTCCTGGATTTCCTGCTTCTCTTCTACATCTTTCAAACTTTGGACCACACCGCAAGTGAGCAGCGTCTGGAGCCAAAGCACATCTTGAGCCAACCTCCCCCCGTAGCTGGCGGGGCTCACGTGGGCTTGAGAGGCAGGCAGCGTGTTTAGTCATTCGGCTCCTCTTTGCTGTGTGCCAAGCTAAAAGTAGCTCATTTCAACACAGCTGCTGCTGTTGGTCGGAGCTCGGCAAACAGGCTCACGGGTTGCGGCAAGGCAACTGATGGCTTTCTGGTGTGGTTGGTGTTTACTCTGGGGAAACAATTCCCTTTGCTGTAGAGCTTCGGGGGGAAAGTGTCTCTTTGCAAAAAACGGGCCTTGCATCCATATGTCTATACCTACCAAGAAGAGACTCCTGAAAGCAGGGATTCTCCCTGTGATACTCTATGGAAGCAACAGTGGGACTCTAAAGAAGAGGAGATACTCTATGGAAGCAACAGTTGGACCTTAGAAGAAATACTCTATGGAGCAACAGTTGGTATTTGAAGAAGAGGAGATACGCTATGGAGCAACAGTTGGACCTTAGAAGAAATACTCTATGGAGCAACAGTGAGATCTTGAAGGAGCAACTTTGAAGAAGAGGAGATACTCTATGGAGCAACA
>NW_020716750.1:353965-403212 GCF_900518725.1 Notechis scutatus
AGCTGGACTTTGAAGAAGAAGAAATACTCTATGGAGCAACAGTGGGACCTTGAAGAAGAGAAGATACTCTATGGAGCAACAGTTGGACAGTTGGAAGAAGCAGTTCTTCTCCAACCTAAGAAGGCATGGACCCCCAAGAGAGCAAACCAATGGCTCATCCAACCAAATCAATCAAGAGTTCTCACTAGAGGCACAAATGATCAGACTCAAATAATCTCACTTTGGACACATTATGAGAAAACCCACTCTCTGGAGACTATAAACCAGGAAAGATGGAAAAAAAAACTTATGCAAACATATATTAAGCAATGGACGGAAACCTCTGTACCTAACCTGGTTTTTCAACTCTTTCAAAGGTGCATTTGTCATCATCAGAAGACAGAGATCTCCCCAGAGAAGTAGAGAGAAATTTCCTAATAAGTGAGGACAATTAACCAGTGGAACAGCTTGCCTCCAGAAATCGTGGGCGCTCCATCACTGGAGGTTTTTAAGAAGAGACTGGACAGCCCCTTGCCTGGAATAGTATAGGATCTCCTGCTTGAGCAGGGAGTTGGATTAAAAGACCTCCAAACCAAGTACCCTTCCAACTTGGTTATTCTGATTGAGAGGGAAGAAGACAACCAGCAGCGAGATGGATGCTGGTGACAAGGGTCACAAATGCACCAATGGAAGAGTTTGAAAGACCAGGCTAGGGACAGATACTCCAGGAGAAAATCAGTGTGTGGTCTTGAAGAGTTGACACTGATTTGATTCAAGTTTTCTTTCACAGTGAGAAGAGGAGCACTTTGTTAGAACTCACCAATATACATATACATAAAGAATTATACATATACAGTATATATATGTATGTATGTATGTATGTATGTATGTATGTATGTATGTATGTATGGTATTCAGCTTTGTTCGGGTATTTTCCCACGTCATTATAGTTGTGCTTTTAAAGTTGTAGCAACGTTTCGGCAGAATCTCATCTGCCATCATCAGGCTTCTGCATTGTGTTCGTTTGTGAGTCAGGCTTTCACAACCGTTTCTGTGAAAGTCTGTGAAAGAAACGGTTGTGAAAGCCTGACTCACAAACGAACACAATACGGAAGCCTGATGATGGCAGATGAGATTCTGCCGAAACGTTGCTACAACTTTAAAAGCACAACTATAATGACGTGGGAAAATACCCGAACAAAGCTGAATACCATATATATATATATACACACACACACACACACACACACACGCATGCCCGCACACACACACATATATATATAGTGTTCGCTGCCTTCTTTTGAATTCCGAAATAATTTTTCTTGTATTCCTTAGCTCAAAAGTGGAGGAAAGAGTAAATATTGGTTTTATTTGTTTTAAAATTGTGATAATTATCATGCTGCTATAGAGAGCAGAGGAAACAAAATCCTTGTCGCAGAGTTTTCTAGAAATATTTTAAACGGATACATGCAGGGGTGGGATTCTACCGGTTCAGACCGGTTCGAGCGAACCGGATGTTAAATTTGCCTCTGGTTCACCGAACCGGTAGTTGAACCAACAGGCTGGCCGCTCCCCCCTGCCCCCCCCCCCCAGGAGTCTCTATGTGGCCCATTTTCGATGCTGGTAAGTGGAGAGTTCATGCGGAGGCACTGGGAGGGGGGAAAACAGGACTTCCGGAAGTACCAGAAATCACAAAATGGGCTTCCGGCTTCCAGACGGCCTCCAGAACCTGGGGGAGGCTGTTTTCACCCTCCCAGAGGCCCAAGGGAAGCCTCTGGACCCTTGGAAAGGTGAAAAACAGCCCTCCCCGGAAGTTCTGGTAGGCCACGCCCACCATGGCCACACCCACCCAGCAACTGGGCAACGAACCTGTTGCTGGGATTTTTGAATCCCACCCTTGGATACTTGTGTGTCCCAGGAAGGGGTCAGTCTGTTCTCCTCCCTCGTGCTTCCCCTTTGCACAAACCCCTTTCAGACGGCTCTCCTCTTGGTCTTCTTTCCACAACAGTATCGAGTCGGGCAGCTTTACACCATCAGTAAGCACAGCCACCAGGAGAGCGACAGAGGAGAAGGGGTGGAAGTGGTGAAAAACGAGCCTCATGAAGACCCTATCCATGGCCAGGGTCAGTTCACCGAGAAGCGAGTCCACCTGTCCAGGTGAGGAAGCGTCAGCAACGTTGCGAGGGCTGGTTTCCTGCTTCTCTTCTTCTCTCTCTTGTGGGCAACTCCGCTAAAGGGGCCTTGTGCCGTTCCTTGCAATAGCCCTGCAAGGCAGGTCAGGAGTTTCTGAATGTATTCCTGGAAGGGGAAGAAGGCGTACTAAGTGTATTCTGTTTACGGAGCAACACAACACATTGTGTTGATGTAGGGAAAGCAATGAGTTAAGGAGGAGTCACTGTATGACGTTGATGGACAAGATTTTTCTTTGCCTTGTCATTAGGTCTGTTTTCTTTATGTCCTTTCCATTATATTTGATCCTTTCTTTCCTTATTCCCCTTCCCTTCCCCTTTTCTTTCCTCTTTCTCTTTCCTCTTTCTCTTCTCCCTTCCTCCAGCCATTTCCTTTTCCCTTTCACTCCCTTGCTCCGTTCCCCCTCCCCTTCCCTTCTTTTCCCTTTCCCTTTCTTTTCTCTTTCCTTCTTCCTTTCCTTCCTTTCCCTTTTCCCTTTCACTCCCTTCTTCCTTTTTCCTCCTCTTCCTCCTTCCCTTCTCTTTCTGTTTTCTTTTTCCTTCTTCCTCTCCACCTTCCCTTTCTTTTTTTCCCTTTCTTTCTGTTGACCTCCTTCCCTTTTCCTATTTCTTTTCCTGCAGCCAATTGCTGCCCACCTTTGTTTCAACTCTTATCAAACCTCCTTCAAATTGTTGCTCTTATATTTCACTCTTAACAATGGTGGGATGTTGACCTTTGGAAAGGTGCTATCATTTGCAAAATAAAATAAAATAACAGTAGTAGTTTGTGAGAAGGTGCCAATAAGCAGCCCTGAGATTGCAGGGTGCTTAGTGCACGCACCTTAATTCATGCTACATTGACTTTCTCCCAAGACTGAATCCTTGCTACGAAGGATCATTCTCCTCCACCTCCACCGTGCCGTTTTGATTTTCTCCAATATCCATTTGTTCTCTGCTTTCCAATTAACCTGTCGTGAAAACTGACAATGGCTCTAGGCCGGGTTTTGCAACCTGTTAAATATTCCACCAACCATCCATTTCTCCTTCCCTACCATCCCTACCATCTCTCCTTCCCTACCATCTCTCTGCCTTGCAGCTCTCACGCATCAGCCGCTTCCGGTCCAAATCTTCCCATTTTTGCGGAATGAGCCAATTGTTTTGGGAGATGCTTGAAGTGGGCAAGGTCCTTGCTGCCGGAGATCTTGGATCTGTAGCTCTGCTAGGTGGGATTCATGGAAATCATCACCCAGGCTTTCTATCCCCTTTTCATGTTGGGCAGAGGTCTTGTGGATAAGTAGTATCAGTAGCGCTAGCAGAATCATCTACGTTGTGGGTCATCTAAGGGCTGGAGGTAATCAGCTATACCCTGGTATACCGTCCAACTACCACAATGGGGCAACGTGACCTGTGATACTTGGGGAGGGGATCATTTCATGATAGCTAAATTTTGATCTCTTTTTTTTTCCAAATAAAAATGTAAATTGGTTTCATTTTAATTTAACTTGAAGGAATGAGGCCAGTCTTTTGACAGATGCCAAACACCTCCTGTTCTTCAATTATAGCAGCTGGACAGGGAAGATGTTCAAAATAAATGCATATCTCCTTCTGCCCCGTTATGAGCTGTTGTCTCCTATCTCTTGCAGGTTTTTTTTGCCCATTCTGGATAAAAGAGTAATAGAGTTGAAAGAGACCTCGGAGGTCTTCTAGTCCAGCCCCCTGCTCAAGCGGGAGAACTTATACCATTATGGACAAATGGTTGTCCAGCCTCTTCTTAAAAGCCTCCGGTGTTGGAGCACCCACAATTTCTGAAGGCAAGCTATTGCATTGTTTAATTATTCTTACAGTCAGGTAATTTCTCTTTAGTTCTAGGTTGCTTCTCTCCTTGATGAATTTCCATCCATTGTATCTTGTCTTGCCTTCTGGTGCTTTGGAAAATAGGTTGTCCCCCTCTACTTTGTGGCAGCCCCTCAAATATTGGAACACTGTTATCATGTCACCCCTGGTCCCTCTTTTCATTAGACATACCCAGTTCCAGCAACCGTTCTTCGTATGTTTTCTCCTCCAGTCCCCTAATCATCTTGGTTGCTCTTCTCTGCACTCTTTCTAGAGTCTCAATTGTTCAATTTCCTCCTTTGACCTTTATCGTTACCTTACAGAGCACTATAGACACAGCCAAATCTCTTGATTTATTGACAGGATATGGTTGTTAGCTATCGGCTCTTTCTCCCCCATTAGCCAGTCTTGGTTGAACCTTCTCAAGGAAATGGGCTGTCATCCTTGAAAGCATTAAACATTCTCTGCAGATGAGGGAAGAAAAATGATGCCTTCAGGGCCATCATTTATACTGCTCACTTTCCAGCCTTCTTCCTCCCTCTGTTTCTGGCTGCAGGCCCCTCGATCAATAACATTTTACTTTCCAGGAAAAGGTTGTTTGAGTTAATTGACTCAATGAAGTTGACAACACTGGCTAGGTCAAGGTCAGCCTCCTTTCTTTGATCTGGGGAGGGGACTCCTTTTAGATCAGACCGAAGAGTCCCACTAACTCAACCGTGGGGACCTCTTGTCATCATGAGTGAAGCACTGTGGGAGAAAGGGGATTTTTTTCGAGCCTTCCCCAGGAGCTTCAGAAAATAGTTATTCATGATGGGAAATCTCTGGGTAGCTTCTTCATCAGCTCCTGATTCTGATAACTGCTGCTATTACCTTTTCGAGCTCAGCACCATGCAGAAATGTTGAATTACAGCTCCCATCATCCTGCAGTTAACTTGATGGTATTCTTGTCCACACAACTTCAGGATATCAAGTTGGAGAAGTTTGTGCTCACAACTGCTGATTGACAGTTCCTTCTGCAGCTTGCTCTTTCAGCAATGAATGAGGCAATGAATGAAGGGTCTTCCCTTTAACCTCCTTCTGTATTACTATATGCCTTCTAGAAGTCCTGAGGCTTTGTTGTTCTTAGGAAATGAGTGGAGGGTCTTCTCCTTAACCTCCTACCATGTTGTGTCTTCTGAATGTCCTGAGGCTTTGCTGTTCTTATAAAGTGAGAGGAGAGTCTTCTCTTTAACTTCCTTCCATGTTCTGTCTTTTAGACATCTTGAATCTTTGATGTTCATAGAAAATGAATGGAGGATCTTAACCTTCTTCCATGTTATGTTTTCTAGAAGTCCTGATGCTTGGTTCTTCTTAGGAAAGGAGTGGAAGGTCTTCTTCTTAACCTTCTTCCATGTTATGTTTTCTAGAAATCCTGATGCTTGGTTCTTCTTAGGAAAGGAGTGGAAGGTCTTCTCCTTAACCTCCTTCCATGTTGCATCTTCTAGAAGTCCTGATGTTTTGTTGTTCTTAGGAAATGAGTGACTGTTCTCCTTAACATTGTGTGTTCTAGAGGTCCTGATGTTTGGTTCTTCTTAGAAAATAAGTGGAGAATCTCAGCCCTCCTTCCATCTTGCATCTTCTAGATGTCCTGAGGCTTTGTTATTTTTAGGAAATGAGTGGAAGGTCTTCTCCTTAGCCTCCTACCATGTTGTGTCTTCTGAATGTCCTAATGCTTTGTTGCTCTTAGGAAGTGAGCAGAGAGTCTTTCCTTTAACTTCCTTTCATATTCTGTTTTTAGACATCTTGAACTTTCGATATTCTTAGAAAATGAATGGAGGATCTTCTTAACCGCCTTCCATGTTATGTCTTCTAGAAGTCCCGAGGCTTGGTTCTTCTTAGGAAATGAATGGAAGGTCTTCTCCTTAACCTCCTTCCATGTTGCGTCTTCTAGCAGTCCTGATGCTTTATTGTTCTTAGGGAATAAGTGGAAATGAATGGAAGGTCTTCTCCTTAATCTCCTTCCTCATTGTGTCTTCCAGAGGTCCTGAGGCTTTGATGTTCTTAGGAAATGAGAGGGATGGGTCTTCTTGAGGTCCTGATGCTTTGTGGTTCCTTCCTCATTCCAGGGTGCTGCTCCTAAACAAAGCCAAGCCCTGCCCATGAATGAAAAAGAGTGCGTTGCCTGAAAGGGGAGGAGAAACCCTAACACAAGGGTCTTCAAACTTGGTAAGTTTAAGACTTGTGGACTTCAACTCCCAGAATTCCTAAGCTAACAGGACTGGAGGAGGAATTCTGGGAGTTGAAGTCCACAAGTCTTAAAGCTGTCAAGTTTGAAGACCCCTGCAAGTTGACCATAGCTATTACCTGAAGGGATAGTCGTCACTGCTGCTCCCTCACCCCCTTTGAGGCATCTTGTAACACATCTTGTTATCCTTAGATGACCCTGAATCCATGCCACTCATAGGAAACAGGGCTCTGCAGCCACCTTGGAGCAAGCTGGGCATCCCTCTTACAAAGTTTTGATTGATTCTCATCCTCTTTTTCAATAGCCAACCCTGTCATCTTGTATTACATCCCCCCCCCCCCCAGTTCCAAATGCACGATGCCTGCAAGGTTCAATTGGGCTAAATTCATTTAAATGCAGGCTCTCCGACCTGCAATTGAATTTAGGATTAGCCTGTCAGTCTCTCTCTGTTTACCTTTGTCCTTTCCTCCCAGCTTACACCAATATAAGCAGATATTACCCTGCAAATGCATTTGAGCTAAAGCCCTAAGCATTTCTTCCCAGCTGGCTTAAACTCGGCTTCCCAATTTTGGGCTGGATGGATTGCTTGATTAACCTGGAATATAAGCCCCCCGGTAACTCACTAACACCCCACCAGCATGGATCGGTCTCTTTGCAATACCGATCAACACCAGTTGGCCATCGCTAGAGCTGTCCATGTGGGAAAGAGTTATATTTTTAGCCTATGTGTTCTCACGACTCTTCTCCTAAGGGAATTCTATTTATAGAGGACAAAACCAAACAGGAATAATTGAGTGATGGGAAAGGGAGATCATTTCTCCTTGCAAATTCCAGCTGGCAGGTGACACCACAGCAAAGCGGAACCTTTCTGGAACGGAGGGCTCCGGTGTGACAGCTGCCAGTGGAGAACTTCAGCCATTTTTACTTGGTGTGGTCTTGGACGCCCCTAGTCAACGTTGGCTGATATCAGATACCTAAAGCAGGATTAACTAATTTCCAATAGGAACAAGGACGACTGGGAAGACACCTGAAGAACCCTTCATTAGAAAAATCAGTGCGATGAAATATGAAGTTGCTATGGTGAAGGCAGATAGGTGTCAGGACTCCAACAAATCCACCCCCATTCAAATCACAAAGTCTCTAGCTGTATCTCTTGGAGAAAATAAAATTGATTTATTAGAAATGGCCATGTTGGTGTTGGCTGGATGCAGCCGATACTGAAATACATCCATTCATTTCCCCCTTGGCCCTGGTCTCCCCCCACCCCCTGGATGTATATTCTCCAATGGGACACATCCATAGCCAAGTGTCATCAATCATGCTCTCCAGTCATATGCTTGCGCTCTGACAACTTTGGGCTGCCAGGGCGATTATCTAGGCCAGTGATGGCTAACCTTTTCAGCTTGGTGTGTCGAAAATCGGGAAAAAGTGTAGCCTTCCTCGGGTGGTGTGTCACTTCAAGAAATATCAATAATTTGGTTTATGACGGACTGGGCTGGGGTGATCACACAGGGCTGTGAAACTCGTCTCCCTGGTCTCAGGGCTGCAGGTGCAGGATGTGGGGATCGGAAGGCCACCTTACAGGGCTGTGAACCTCATGGATCTCCTTTCCTCCTGTAGCGTTCCTGAGGTAATGAAACTGACAAACCTCAGTTTATGGCGGCTAAAACTGGTTCTCTGCTGCAAAGATCTTGCGGCAGCGGTGACACCACGCCTCCACGCAACAAGCAGGGAGCAGGGATTGGAGCAGAGCACAGGCAGCCTCTAAATGTGCAGGTTTTCCCCACACCAACAGGCGTGTCAGTCAAAGTGCCTCGGCGTGTCACGAGTGACACGTGTGTCATAGGTTAGCCATCATTGATCTAGGCATTTGAGGAATGCACTGTTTTCCCCCCCACTCCCTTTCTGCTGGCAGGTGAAAAGACCAAAGAAGTATCTTTTTAGTTGACAATAGGATCAACAAAGAAGGATCAATTCTTAACAACCTGTCATATCCCCAGGCAGGGATGGGCTGCTGGGGGTTCACAGGGGTTTGGAAGAGCCCCTAGATAAGATTCTGTGCAGTTTGGAGAACCCCCAAATCCCACCCCTGGCTGGCCCCACCCAGGAGTCCCATTCTGAATGCAGGTAAGTGCAGGGCACGCACAGAGGCTCAGGGAGGGCAAAAAACAGGCCTCCCAGAAGTTAATGAAGGCTGGAAATGGGCCCGTTTCCGGCTTTCAGGGAGCCTCCGGAGCCCAGGGAGGCTGTTTTCACTCTCCCAGAGGGTCGAGGAAAGCCTCCGGAGCCCGGGGAGGGCAAAAACATCCCCCCTCCATGGTGCAGGAGGCCGGTTAGGCTACGCCCACCATGGCCACGCCCACCCAGCAACTGAGCAGAGAACCCTTTGCTAAAATTTTGGAAGCCCACTCCTGCCCCGGGAGTGAAGGAACTGGATCGGACGCCACAAGGGCTGCAGCTCAGTCCTGCAGAAGAGATGCAACAGAGGAAGACCCAAGAGATGGTGGGCTCATGGATTGTTATCTGGCAGGGTTGGTTCCAGGCAAACGGTTGGAAAGAGAAAGCGGAAGAAGCAGAATGCCCTTGTTTTTCTGGATGAACCAGTAGAATCTTTTCGGAGGGGTCCTGTGATGACACGGAGTGTAACACAAACCTAACAAAATCCAAAACATAAATAAATATCCTTTAATACCTCCAACTGGGCCCCACTGTTCAATAATTCTCTGTTGGAGATAAAACGTACTCAAAAACAGTCTTCAGAAGAAAGCAATACAGTCCGAACTTAATGAGCAGATAGAGGTGAAATAAAAAAAACTAAAACAAACTACAATGAAGAAATTTCCACAACGGACCAGGATTACCAACTTCAAGGAGATAACAAGGCACCATCTGTTGGAAGGACGCCAAACAAGATAACTTCAGCCCAAAATAAAACAAGCTTTGCTTCTGGTAACATTGTGTTTTAACCGTCTCTCTTAAATACTATTCTCCTCAGCTGCAACCAATGAGGGGGATCATGGCCACTTCCTCTCTCGTAAGCCAAATTGTTGCCTTCTCCGTTCCTCCCTGCGTGATGAAGAGAGGATGGGCCTGGTTCTTCCTCTGACTGCCCAGTTGGCCTCTGCCCTTCCCCAGCCTCCTCCACAACCTCCGGAGCCACACCACCACTCCTTGTCAGCTCTTCCTCCTCTCCTTCAGAGCCCGACTCTAACAAGGCCATGACAGGTCCTTAGTGCTCTCTGATCTTAGTTGTTTTCTTGCTTCCTCACCCATTCTCTGTCGCCCAAGAACAACTTCCTGGATTGGACAACCAGGAAGTCCAAGGGATGCGACGTGTTTTTTTTAAATTCTTCAACGGTTAATGGCAGATATCATTGTCCAGAAAACTGCATAGAAGTGTTTATGAGGTCCTCAGGGAAAATCATGCATTATGTTCCCTGTGATTTATTATGTTTTTATTTATTTCTATCCTGCCTTTATTTTTATTTTTACAAATAATTCAAGACAGCATGTATATTCAAGACACCTTTCCTCTCCTATTTTTCCCACAACAACAATCCTGTGAGGTGAGCTGGGCTAAGAGAGGATGATTGGCTCAAAGTCACCCAGCCAGTTTTCATACCTAAGATGGAACCAGAACTTAACATCTCCTGGTGATTGACCCAAAGTCACCCAGCCAGATTTCATAGCTAAAATAGGACTGGAACTCCCTGTCTCCTGGCAATTGGCTAGCTTTCATGCCTGAAGTTGGACTAGAACTCACACTCTCCCGGTTTCTAGCCTGGTGCCTCAACCACTAGTCCAGACTGGCTCTCAGGAAGTGAAAAGTGGACTTTAAAGAAGCAGGATAAGAAGAGTATTGATGCTTTGAACATTGGAGACACTGGAGAGACTCCCGAGAAGACCATGGGCAACCAAGGAAACAAACAAATGGTCCAACTCAACCCAGAGTTCTTAATCAAGGCACAAATCACCAAATTGTCATTCTCTAGATATTAAAGGTAAAGGTTCCCCTCACACATATGTACTAATAGTTTCCGGCTCTAGGGGGCAGTGCTCATCTTTGTTACAAAGCCAAAGAAGAGCCAGCGCTGTCCAAAGATGTCTCCGTGGTCATGTGGCTGGCATGATTAAACTCTGAAGGCACACAGAACGCTGTTCCCTTCCCACCAAAGGGGTCCCTATTTTTCTACTTGCATTTTTACATGCTTTCGAACTGCTAGGTTGGCAGAAGCTGGGACAAGTAACAGGAGCTCGCTCCGTTACGCGGCGCTAGGGATTCGAACTGCTGAACTGCCCACCTTCCTGATCGACAAGCTCAGTGTCTTGGCCAGTGAGCCACCGCATCCCTTTTCTCTGGAGGCTCAGCCAATCTCATTGTATATATGTACTCTGACAATAAAGGTTTGAATTGATTTGACATTATGCTGGCATTAATGTGGAGATGTGAAGGAAAGAGAAGAAGAGGATGACCAGCAGGAAGTTTGCATAGACTCTATTACCATGGCAATGAATTGGAAGACCTTCACCATAAGGAAGACTAGGCTGCGGAGAGATTTTCCTAGAGAAATTCTATCCATAGGGTCTTCACTGACTTGATGGCACATAATCAATCAATGAAGTTTTTATTTGTGATTTTTTCGAAAGAGAGAAGAAACATTCCCTAAAATAAGTCTCTTAAGCTGACCAGATGTCTAACAGCCCATATGCAGGGACAAACCACTTAGATGAGGATCACAAACTATATATAATACTTATTGAAGGGTGTAGAAATGAATAGTCCAAGAATGTCATCAATTGCTGTGGTTCAGAAACAAGCCCTGTATATGAAAATGAACATCCTCACATCTTCTTGCATGACATTGCCTTCTTAACCCACTCTTTTGACTAGAACAGCCTGTTTCTGTTCATCTGTTCTATTTCTAACAGTGAGATTTGCTGATAGGTTTCTTCCAACCAACTGTAAGAATGAACTGAAATATCAGAGGCTTAACTCATCTATTTTATACTTCTGGGTTTCGGGAGGGGAGAAGTAGGAAAATCTGGGCTTCTCTATTTCAGTACATTTGCTCCTCCAGGAGCTGCAAAAATAAAAGCGGAATAAAACCGAGTTGGTGGCCTATTTACATGGTTTGTCAACATTTTGTCCATCGTCTTGACTTGACTTTTATTTTTATTGATTTTATTTGATTTGTCAATTGCTTACAAGATAATAGGTGTAAGTATAAACATAGGTATAAATATATGGATGCATATAAGAAAAAGAAAAGAAACAATAGGACAGGGACAGTAGGCACATGGGTGCGCTTATGCACGCTCCCTTGTCTGCAGACTTTGGTTGTTGAGACTCTTGTCCTCTTCTTCACGAACTGGTTCACCTGGTAGAAGGTCATGGCTTAAAACCATAGGATTGGAAGGATCATGAAGGTCTTCTCCTCCAACCTTCAGTCCATTCCACATAAATTGTTGCCCATCCTTTGCTTGAAGACTTCCAGTGACAGAGCCCCTAGGAGTACAGGAGACAGACTGTTCCATTGCTTCTCTCATCGCCGTGAAATTTCTTCCTATTCCCAGTTTGGGTCTTCCTCTGTAAAAATTTCCACCCATTGTTTCTTGTCTTACTCTCAGGCCATGTGGAGAACAAATCCATACCCTTTTCCCTGTGACATTCCTTCATGCATTGAAAGACTATGTCTGCCCTGAGCTCTTTATGCACCAAAAACAAATTCCTTGCATGGCCAATAAAGAATTCTATTCTATTCCTTTTCTATTTCTATTTGTTTCCTATTCTATTCTATTCTATTTCTATTCCAATTCCTATTCCATTATGTTCTTATTCTAATTCTATTCTATTCTATTCTATTCTATTCTATTCTATTCTATTCTATTCTATTCTATTCCTATTCCTATTCCTATTCCTATTCCTATTCCTATTCCTATTCCTGTTCTATTTCTTTTTCTATTTCTATTCTATTCTATTCTTATTCCTATTCCTATTCCTATTCTATTTCTTTTTCTATTTCTATTCTATTCCTATTCTATTTCTATTCCTATTCCTATTTCTTATTCCTATTCTATTCTATTCTATTCTATTCTATTCTATTCTATTCTATTCTATTCTACTCTATTCTATTCTATTCTATTCTACTCTATTCTATTCTTTAGATGAAACATCTCCAGCAACATTAATCATCCTTCATCGGTCTTAATCCATACATCCTTCAACATAGTTTGTTCAGAAAAATGTTTCCAGTTACTCAGCATCCTTCTTGACTAATTTAATATCTACTCCAGGCATGAATGAAGCCATAGACCCCCCAGAAGATTATCCACTCTACTTTCCTGCTCTAGAGTTTAATTTTAGGCATTTTCCTTTCCCCAATCCAACAGATTCTTCTCTCGCTCGCTTTGAAGGCATCTGATCTCCATTAATATCATGGTTTCTCTCCAGTCTGGAGATCATCAGTTCCTCCCTCAGCAGCTTAATTCCTGGCACATTTTATTTTTTTATTTAAATATTAATATTTAATATATTATAATATATTAAATATTATAATTGCTATGGAGCAGGGATGTCAAACTTGATTTCATTGAGGGCCGCATCAGGGTTGTGTTTGACCTCGGGGGGTGGCCAAGGTGGATGTGGCTAGCTCGACATCACTCATGTCAGGGGTGCCTGTGATGGCCCAGGCGATCTGCCAGTGAAAACAGGCTCCCGAGCTCCGTTTGGGCTGCGACAGCCTCCTGTAAAATTTGGAATTTGATTTTGACATGCCCCTGTTGGAATCTGATTCAGAGGAGGAGGCCAAGCAGCTGACGAGGAGTGGGAGTATGGCTCCATTGGCTGTGGAAGAAACTGGGGAAAGGCAAAGGCCGGCTGGGCTGAGCAGGGAGATGAGAGGTAGAACAAGGGAGAGGGAGTTCAGAGGAAGACCCAGGCCCACCCCTCTTCATCCTCGGGCACGCAGGGAGGAACGGAGAAGGGAGCAATGTGAGTTGTATGGCTTACAGGGGAGGAAAGAGCCCTGATTCCCTTCATTAGTTGCAGCTGGGAACACAGTGTTTAAAAAGGGAGGTTGTGCACAGCAACTCGTGAGAAGCAAATCATGAGTTATCTTTTATTGTTGAGGCTTATCTGGGTTCCTGGTGTCTTCCCAAGTGTGTGTGTGTTTTGTTGGCCTTTGAAGTCTACAATTCCTTGCCCTGTCAAGTTAATCACTGCAGCGTGTTTTGTGTGGATTTTTATTTACAGTTTATATGTACTTTGTTTTCGGACTGAATTTCCTCCACTTAAAGACTGTGCTTGGGAGTGTTTTTTCTCCAGCTGAAGGTAACTGGACATTGGGGGCAGAGTTGGAGGCAATTAAATAGACTTTTCTTACTTATGTGACTGTGTTGCCTTTGTGCTACGCCCCAGGTCATCACAGATTTTCATTTAGCCTTCTGTTCTGTTCTTCTGCAGCAAATTGCCTAGCTGGGCTCGGGCAGTAACACCACGGATCTTCTATATCACCGAGAAAGCCTGGAACTATTACCCATATACCATCACAGGTAAGGAGGAAACCCTAATGGTGTATGAGAATGACCTTGGCAGAGAGGAGAGAAAGCCACAACTTGGATAACTGGTGCGTAAAAGGTATCTCAGCCCACAAAAAGGGTTAATCAGATGTATTTCAGGAGGGATCCTCCCTGGTTTTCTGGAGAGGGAAAGGAAAAGAGGGGGGGGAAATACCTTCAGTCTTACAACCTTACAATAGAGATAGAGCTACTACAGGCGGTCCTCAACAACTGAGCCCTCCATTGCTAAGTAAGGCTTTGGTTGAGTTTTGCTCCGTTTTATGACTTTTCTTGCCATAGTTGTTAAGGGAATACACAGCAACTGTTCAATTAGTATCACGGTTTGTTAAATGAATCTGGCTTCCCCCGTTTTGCTTGTCAGAAGGTTGCAAAAGGGGATCACTTCACCCTGGGACACTGCAACCGTCATAAATGTGAGTCAGTTGCCAAGCATCTGAATTTCAATCCCATGACCATGGGGATGCTTCAAAAGTCAAAACTGCCCATAAGTCACTTTTTTCCCCCAGTGCCGTTGTAACTTTGAATGGTCACAAAATGAATGTCAGGATTCCAGCAATCGCCCTAATTAAATCATGAGCCTCGAACCAAACTTCAAAATGTTTATTAGGAGTGACATGCTGGCATGACTTGTATGAAGCTGACTCTGAGATGCGTAATTTGCAATCGCCTGTGACCCTGTTTCCCCCCCACCCCTGTGGGTGTATCATAATTCAGATTGTCCAACGAAACACGTTCATGGGCTGGGTGTCATCAATCACACTCTCCAATAGAGGATTTTCGTGCCCCGAATACCTGGTTGCCTCAGTTACAGACTTTGTGAGATAAGCTTGGAATGTGCTTCTGAGTTCATTCTCCATATGCTCCTTCAGGGGGATTTTTTCTGCCCTCTTTCTTATGGCAACTTGGAAACAAGCATAGTAATGTTTAACAACTTGACATTGAACCGTGGTAAGTCACAATCTAGTTATACTCCTGGTTGTGCTTCTTGTTTGAACTACCTCCCAGGGTTAACAGAAACACTTGGACAGTCCATTTAAAAAAAAATCTGCAAAAAGGTTGTCTATCTTGATTGAAGTGTGTTGAGTGAACTCAATCTTTCGATCCTTTGCAAATTGCTCCATCTTTAAAAAGATCCCTTACCAAAAAATTTTGAGATCTTAGATGTATGGCAAGCTACTCCCTTGGTCTTTTATTTAGCAGTAATTGGATTTTCCTGCTAGATTTGAGCACAAGAGCCATCTGAATGCTCTTACAGCTTTGAAGTTTACTAAAACACCATCATGGCTACCCCGGGTTACAAAGTGAGTGGCTTTAGTTGCCCAGAAAATGTGTAATGCATAATTCTTCCTTCTCTCCAACCTTAGCTTTATCTCTTTCTCTGTCTCCCCTTTGCTAACTTGGGATACCTGGAATTAACTCACAATGGATGCAGAGTACACAGTAAGTACTAAGGGGCCTTCTTACTTTCGGTACTTCTCTGGCAGAATAGAAGAGAGAACTCAAGAACACCATAAGTAACTTCAAGGCGTTCAGTGGAGTCCTGGCTGATCTCTGAGATTGGTTATTTTCTTGCCAACGCTTCATAACCCAACTAAGTAACATCATCAGTGCTAGAAGGGAGAGGGGTTTACTCCCCATTGATATACCCGTGGTTGCCCTGTCAGTGTTGGTGGGTCTGTTCTTGGTGGTTACTTGATCAGGTTGTTGTTTACTTTTGGTTTGTCTGAGTTGCAGACTAGTCTTTGCAAAAAAAGGGGAACATCTGGAGGGCTTCTGCATTTTTCAGCAGGAGCACAAAAAAATTCAGTGGAACTGAGTAGAACTGGGTTTCTAGTCTTCAGGATTTCAGATTTAATACTTGAAGATTTGCAGATGGTTCCCAGAAGTTATAAGAGTGACGGAATGAGATTTACTGCAGGTCCATTTTTCATCAACTATAGCATGTGAAAGAAAGGTTTAAACTCATCCGTTTTGTTTTGTTTTTTTCATTTCTTGGAAAATGGCTTGGTTCATATTGGTAGCTTTATAGGCAGGAAAGGGTAAATAGCACCTTATGTGGATGGTGAGTAGATGACAGACAGTGTGGTTTAATGGTTAAGGTAGCAGGCTGGAAAATGGGAAACTGTGAGTTCAAGTCCTACGTTAGCCATGAAAGCCAAGTGGGTAACTTTGGGCCAATCACCAGGAGATGGTGAGTTCTAGACCTGCCTTTGGCATGAAGGCCAACTGGGTGATTTTGGACCAATCACCAGGAGACAGTGAGTTCTAGCTGTCATGAACCAATCACCAGGAGACAGTGAGTTCTAGCTGTCATGGACCAATCACCAGGAGACAGTGAGTTCTAGTTATGAAAGCTAGCTGGGTCTTCTCACATTCTCCATTTCTCTTTCCTTTTACAGTGTTCGTTTCTGCCCAAATTTTCTATCTACATAGAGACCAAGTATGAAGATAATTGTGGAAATAGCACCAATGTAAGTGCAACCCATACAGAACTACTGGTAGAAACAATGCCCCCATTTCATCCTGTCTAGCAATTTTCAGGGGGACATGCAGACATGGTGGGAGTTATCTATGCATTAAATTGGTGACTAAATGTTAGCTTGGACAACCCCCATCAGGGGAATCTCACTCCTGGCTGGAGAATCCTGGAATTGATGTCCACATATCTTCCAAATTGCCAAAGTTGAGAAACACTGCATTAAATTATTATCCCACCCTGAGAAATTGCATCTGGGCTTGCTTATGGGAAGACACGCTGAGGAACAGTTGAGTGTCACCTGCCAAGGTGCCATTGAGCCTTGCTGATGAGGTGAGAAGAGTCAAGGCGAGGTGGGATTCATTATTGCCATCAGGGACTCAGGCAAGGGAGCAGAGCTTCCAAAGAGACCTTGTGATTCAGAGGAACTTGAGAGTGGCAATAGCAATAGAAATAGCCCTTAGACTTATATGCCACTTCACAGTGCTTTTACAGCCCCTTCTAAGCGGTTTACAGAGTCAGCCTCTTGTCCCCAACAATCTGGGTCCTCATTTTACCCACCTCGGAAGGATGAAAGGCTGAGACAACCTTGAGCCAATCAGGCTTGAACTCCAGACTGTGGGCAGAGTCAGCCTGCAATACCACATTCTAACCACTGCGCCACCAGGACTCCTAATGCAACATCCAATCAACTACAGCATTAGCAAGAGCACTAGACTTATATACTGCTTCATGGTGCTTCCCAGCCCTCTCTAAGCGGTTTACAGAGTCAGCCTTTTACCCCCAACAATCTGGGTCCTCACTTTACCCACCTTGGAAGGAGGGAAGGCTGAGACAACCTTCAGCCTGGTGAGATTTGAACTGCCAAATTGCAGGCACCCAACAACACTGCACTCTAATTACTGTGCCACTGTGCAGTGCACAACAGGATAACAGAATTCAAAGAAACATTGGAGGTCTTCTAGTCCAGCCCCCTGATTAAATAGTAAACCCTCTACCATTCCAGACAAGTGGTTATTGAATCCCTTCTTGAAAACCTCCAGTGATGGAGCACTCACAACTTCTGAAGGCAGCTTCTGTTCCACTGGTTAATTGTCCTCACTGTTACGAAGTTTCTCCTTAGTTCTAGCTTGGTTCTTTCCTTGATTAGTTTCCATCCATTGCTTCTTGCCCTGCCTTCAGGTGCTTTGGAGAATCACCTGAAGGCAAGATAATGGATGGAAAAATTAATGACAAGCCAAGCAAGGAAAGTATGCGTCGTAGACTAGCCATCCCTGCTTGAATTTACCATTCCTCATTAGCTGAGAATCTGTGTTTTCTCTCACTGGCAAGTTGACAGGTCCAATGTTTTTCCCTTGCTCTCGCAGATATTTCTCAATGAAAAAATCTTGGGAGACCATGAAGTGTTGTTCTTGGACATTGCTTTTGATGAAATCCCAGTCCGCTACTACAGGAGCTTAGAGGTAACAACCTGTTGCGGAGGGTGTGCATGGTTGGTGGGTGGCTCTGGCTTCTCCAACTTAACTGCTCATTCCTGTAAATGGTATGTAGGAAAGACCTTGGTAGACTGGAGGAAGAACTTCAGGTTGCTCTGCTTCTGGAGTCAGAACAAATTCAGTCCTAGCTGTAGTGTTAGTTCATGGCAGTCTGCAAATTGGTCCCTTGTACATCTACCTGTTGCTGGAGTTGCAACAATGCTGCTCTTGGGGGCTTGGTGGATAGAATCTCCAGGGGATCAAGGGTCAAAAATTTCTCTTTGGAAAAAAAAAAGTATAAGATTTGAATTGAAAGTCTGAAGAGATGCTCAGTCATCCAAGTCATGGTGGTCCCAGAGGGTAGCTGGATGACTGAGAATCTGAACAGACATTTTAGCTATCCAGTTTGGAATGGATACCCTTGGAATGATGCAGGAGTAGGCATGGATTTCCAGACAGAGAACTTGCAGAACTTGCAGGAACCAGGAGCACCACTCAGGTGATCCTGAGGGCCCAGATAAACTTCCAAGTGGCCTCAGCAACCCTCTAAAAGGATGCAAATGACCAACTGTCTGCAAGGAATATAAATCCTTTCATTCACCTCTATCCTGTCAGAGCTGAAGAAGCTTCTTGGATAAGAAGTGAATCATCTTCAAAAGTAAAAAAAAAACACGAAAGTCCAGTTGCCTGACGAAAAGAGCATCTTTGTCACAACCATGATCTGGTTGACTGAGAATCTCTGCAGACTTTTAGCTATACAATTTGGGACAAACACCCTTGGAATGGTGTGGGAGTAGGAATGGATTTCCAGAGGGGAAAATTGCAGACTGCAGAAACCAGGAGAACCACTCAGGTGACCCTGAGGACACAGAAAAACCTCCAAGTTCTTCCATGACTCTCTAAAGCAGAGCTGTCAAATGCCCAGCCCATGGGTTGGATGCATCACAAGCCGGCCACATCCACACCCAGTTTAACAAAGGGGAAAAAGTCCCCATATGTCACATGACGCCGCCGTGACAACTTGATTTTGATTCTAAAAAGGATGCAGATGACCAGCTGTCTGCAAGGAATATAAATCCTTCCATTCCCCACCATCCAGTCAGAGCTGAAGAAGCTTCTTGGATGAGAAGTGAAATGTCTTCAGAGAAAAAACAAGGAAGTCCAGTTGCCTCCTGAAAAAAAAAGCACCTTTGAATTGAAAAAAGCGTAATTGATATCAACCTTTTGACGGTCAGTTGGTTAATTTTACAGGTACTCCTTGACTTAAAAACATTCATTTACTGACCGTTCAAAGTTATAATGGCATTGAAAAAAAGTGATTTATGACCATTTTTCACACTTACGACTGTTACAGCATCTCCTTGGTCAGGTGATCAAAATTTGATTGTTATTTTTTTTTCTATTGGCTATAGGATCTCCGGTCCTTCTGCTCAGTTAAGACTGGTCGCGGGCCACTACAGGAAGGCTGGCGGGAATATACAAAGCCCATCATGTGCTCTTACAAACTGGTGACGGTCAAGTTTGAAGTCTGGGGACTGCAAACACGGGTAGAACAATTTGTCCATAAGGTGAGATTGTATTTTTGCCCGCAGAGGGATCTGCAGGGAAAGCTGATGGCTGGAGATGAATAGGCTGAAGTTGCCAAAAAAAAAGCCAATACCATCTTGGGCCACACCAACAAAGGGAGAACATCAAGATCATGAGGAGTGATGGTACCACTTTATACCATATTAATGAGGCCAGATTTGGAATACTGTGTCCAATTCTGGGTCACCATGAAACCAAAAAGATACTGAGACCCTAGAAAGAATGGAGAGAAGAACAACAAAGATGGTTAGTGGTCTGGAGTCTAAATCATATGATGAATGATTAAGGGAACTAGGTATGTTCAGTCTATCAAAGAAATGGATTGGGGGAAGATAGCTGTCTTCCAATACTTGAGTGATTGTGACAAAGAAAAGAGGATTGACTTACTATTCAGGAGTAGGACGTGGGTGGAAGCTTGTTAAACAGAGATCCAACCTAAAAGTAAGGTGAAGTTTCCAGATAGTGGGAACAATGAATCAATGGAATAGATTGCCTCCTGGAGTTGTGGATGCTCCAATGCTAGAGGTTTTCCAAAATAGACTGGACAACTATTTGACTGGGATGACAGAAGGTCTTCCACCTTGAGCAGGGGGGGTCAGACTAAAAGACCTTCGAGATCTCCTCCAGCCTATGATTGGACAGTATCTTCTGTGAGAACCACTTCTGCAGTGAAGTGGGAGGAAGTATCCCAGAATTCAAGAATCCTTATTGGCTGATCTGAGAGAGGCTATATGGATGTTGTTGTTGTTGTTGTTGTTGTTGTTGTTGCTGGGACAATGGCTTTCCTGTCCCATAGGAAACACGAAGTCACAACGCATCTCTCATCCATCTCAATTTGTAATCAGGAAAGCCATTGTCCCAGCAACAACAACAACAACAACAACAACAACAACAACAACAGGGGTTGGACTAGAGGTCTTTTGAGGTTTGAGGTCTTTTGCAGGTAATTCAGCCCACCCAGCACCTGGATTTTGATCATGTGACCATGATGCTGCAATGATCCTAAGCGTGAGGACCAGTCATAAGTCCCTTTTTTCAGTACTGTCATAATTTTGAATGGTTATTAAACACAGGGTTGTAAGTTGAGGATTATCTGTACTATAGATCCAGTTTTGCTTGGATAGCTCCTTAGATCCTCCATATTAGCAGAATAACAGAAAAACGAAGTTGGAAGGGGCTTTGGAGGTCTTCTAGTCCAACTCCCTGCTCAAGCAAAACTGGGTCTATAGTACAGATAATCCTCAACTTACAACCCTGTGTTTAATAACCATTCAAAATTATGACAGTACTGAAAAAAGGGACTTATGACTGGTCCTCACGCTTAGGATCATTGCAGCATCATGGTCACATGATCAAAATCCAGGTGCTCGGTGGGCTGAATTACCTGCAAAAGACCTCAAACCTCAAAAGACCTCTAGTCCAACCCTTGTTCAAGGCAGGAGATCCTATACCATCCCACTCAAATGGTTGTCCAGTCCCTTCTTGAAAGTTTCCAGTGATGGAGCACCCACAACTTCCAGTGGCAAGCTATTCCACTGATTCTTTCTCCTGAGTTCTAGGTTGGATCACTCTTTAATGATCTTCCATGCTTTGCTTCTTGTCCTGCCCTCAGGTGCTTTGGAGAGTAGGTTGACCCACCTCTTCTCTGTGATAGCCCCTCAAATACTGGAAGGCAATTATCATGTCCCGTAAATCTTCTCTTCAATAGGCGAGGCATACCTAGCTCCCTCAACTGTTCATCATATTGTTTAGCCCCCAGGCCCTTTATCATTTTGATTGCTCTTCTCTGTGTACAAATATTGTTCTTGGCACACAAAGCAACTAGGTTTTTTTTGGAAATTTCATTAATAGGGTGTTATCTTCTAAGAGAATGGCCCTAGGGTTTGTTTTTTTAAAAACAGGAAAAACAATACAAAACAATAATCTCTGGCTGTCCATTTTAAATGCAGTCTGCATTTGGGTTTGATGCTTCCATCAGTCTTCCTCCATCAAGTGGTCATGTTGGGTTCTTCAGCCAAGAATGGCAGTGGGCAAACACACACACATACCCCAAAAAATGTTGCTGCTGGATTACAACTCCTGGAGGCTTGTCCCACTTGGCTGGGGCTGAAGGATGCTCAGAGTTGTGGCTCTGTGACATCCAGATGGCCACAATTGCCCATCTCACTCACGCAGCAAAACAAGGTAGACAATGTTGGATTTCATGCTGCAGTTTGGAAGAGTGCTTTGGATTGCTTCGTATTTTGGGAGGAAAACACCATATGCCTCCCGCCTCCGAAGCGAAGTACGGAAACTGTGCCGTAGTGCCACAAATAGCATCAGGCAACCTTTAGAGAAAATCAGAAAAAGGTTAGCCCATGCTGTCCACCCTGGGAGGTAGGCCAAATCAAGGAAGGGGCATGGCAGGGAATCCAGGAATGCTCTATGTCAGGGATGTCCAAACTTAGCGAATTTTAAGACTTGTGGACTTCAATGTTCAGAATTCCTCAGCCAGTTAATCATCTCCTCAGGGACTTCAATGGCAGAGGCAGTGTAATGGAAGGGATCTTGGAGGTCTTCTAATCGAACTCTCTCCTCAAGCAGGAAGACCCTATTCAATTCCAGACAAACAGCTGTCCAATTGTTTCTTAAAGCGGGTACAGCAGTGCCTGCATATTCTGCATCGCATGAGAAAAGTACATCTTCCTTCTCCTGTCCTTACCACTTTCTATAGAGGGATGACCGAGAGCATCCTGTCATATTGCATTATTGTCTGGTTTGGAAGCATGACTGCTTCGGACAGGAAGGGGGTGCAGAGAGTGGTGAGGATGGCAGAAAAGATCACCCCCTTCTATCTAGGACAGGGGTGTCAAACTCAAGGCCAACGGGCTGGATCCGGCCTTCAAGGTGTTTAGATCTGACCCACAGGGCCACCGTGGAAACAGCAAAGGATTGGCATGTGGTGTGGCCCTCCCGAGCTCCGTTTTGCTGCCACAGGCACAGCAGGGCTACATTTTTTGCCACAACAGCCTTCTGCAGCCCTCCGCTAGTGAAAACAGAGTTCGGGGGGAAGGAAGGAAGGAAGGAAGGAAGGAAGGAAGGAAGGAAGGAAGGAAGGAAGGAAGGAAGGAAGGAAGGAAGGAGATCATAATGAGAGGGAGGGAGGATCTGAAGGAAGTCCCGCCTTAGTACTTGGCTACCACAGGTGTCCCCGACACTAGTGATGTCAAGCTGGCCACACCCACCCTGGCTCCACCTACCCCATCCATGCCCCCCCTGGCCCCCCTGAGGTCAAACAGAACCCTGATGTGGCCCTCAATGAAATCGAATTTGACACCCCTGATATAAGCTATGCTTGAGCAGGGTCCACAGGATTACCTGGGATGCCACACATCCTCTTCATAACCTGTCTTCCTTGTTACCTTCTGGGAGGAGGGGGATTTGTAGTACCCGAGGCAGAACATCCAGATTCAATCACAGTTTTGTTCCATGCAGCATCAACCTTGTGAATTCTCAAGCTTCCTCTTTCTGCTATGTATTCAAGATGGACAGTGGTTAATATTAATAGGTATTTATATGTATGGCTATAGATGTCAACATTCCAACTAACCAACTCCAAACCAATAAACTCTAAGACAAGCATTTCCTCAAAGTTCCATTTTATTAGAGTTGTCATATTGGCACATCTGGGAAAACCCGAATCTGAGAGTTCTGGGTTTTCCATTCCCAAAAGAGAAATTGAAGATCCCTCTCTTGCACCCATCAGTCCATCACATGGCCCAATCAAATCTTCACCCCAAATGTAGACATCCTCCCAGTCACTCCCCTCCAGGTGCTTGGCAACATGTCCTTGACTGTCTGAGAAAGTATGTTGTTGAGTCTAATCTTCCACCTCTCTATGAAATCCCCCCCCCTCCCAAATTCCCAGGCACTGAATGTGGCAGCCTTGAAGCTTCCAAGTGAATATATGGCTTCCAAGGCTGACAGTAGGTATATACATATGCTTGTATATAGCATGTTTATATGTGTATATGTATGTGTGCACTTTTGTGAGCAGGCAATAGAATTTCTCTTTGAACGTTTGCCGGTGTGCCCACAGTAAAAAAAAAAAAAAAAAGAATGACAGGGTTATCTTAAAAACCTCCAGTGGTGGAGCAACCACAATTTCTGGAGGCAAGCTGTTCCCATGATTAATTGTTCTGGCTGTTAGTTCTAGGGTTGGATCTCTCCTTGATCAATTTCTATCTGTTGCTTCTTGTCTTGCTTTTGGGTGCTTTGCTTGTCCCGCTCTTCTTTGTGAAAGTCCTTCAAATATTGGAAGACTGCTATCATGTCATCCCTAGTCCTTCTCTTCATTAGACTAGACATATCCAGTTCCTGCAACTGCTCATGGTAATCATCTTCGTTGCTCTTCCCAGCACTGTTTCTAGGGTTGCCACGTCTTTTTTTGTAATGTGTTGACCAAAACCGGAGGTGGTATTCCAAGAATTGTCTTACCAAAGCAGTGTAAAGTGGTACTAACACTTTACGTGACCTGGATATACTGTCCTTCTGTTGATGCAGCTGGAGGACTGTCCTGGCTTTTTTTTTGGCAGCTGCAGAAAACTGTTGGCTCCTATTTATTTATGATGGGGGGAATTGCTGTGTAGAATTTGCTTGGGCATCCCTGCAATGCCAGTAACCGGATTTTGGGTTTCAGGTCATTCGAGATATTTTACTCATCGGGCACCGCCAAGCCTTCGCCTGGGTGGACGAGTGGACTGGTATGTAAGACCTTGGGGTCCATGATGGAGGAGGGTGGGAGGGAGAAAAGGGAGGAAAGCCCATGTGGACAGTTGCTTTGGTCTTCCTTTTCCATGGGAATGTGCCTTTTCCTCAATTTCCCCATGATCAACTGTTTTGCCTTAGAGCCTGGTCATTCAACCGTCAACCTATGTTGAATTTATGTAGTGTTTCATTCATCAAGACCCCACACACCCACTTCACTGTCTCTGTTGCTCCCCTCTGAGAGAAGGTTTTCGAAGTCATCCTAGCAGGACTTCCAGATTCTGTAACCGCTTCATTCCCTAGGCCATCCGCCTGGCAAACTCACAAGGTTCATTTTTCTTGCCATGTACAGGTATACATTTGAACTAGACTCTATTTATCTGTATTTATTTATTTATTCTGTTATATTATGTAGTGTATATTGGAGGTGGTGACTCTTTGAGAGCTGTATGCAACAAAAGTTCACTTTAATGTATGCCGATTAGTGTACATTCAAAGTGACAATAAAGTTATTCTATTCTATTCTATTCTATTCTATTCTATTCTATTTTTTGTTCTCTATTCTTTATTCCAATATTCTAGTTCTATTGTAGTTCTAATTCTATTCTTATTCTATTCTATTCCATTCCATTCTTCTATTCTGTCCTGTTCTGTTCTGTTCCGTTCCATTCCATTCCATTCTATTCCATTCTATTCTATTCTATTTTTTCTTTCCAATTCTGTTCTTTCCTGTTCTATTCTATTCTATTCTTCAATACAACCCACTGACCACCCTGTGTTTCTTGGTGCATAATCCAGAATGTGAGTTTGGTGTTTTTTTTTATCAATGTCCACCCATTAATCCATGGAAGAAGCTGTGGGGCACTAGTTATGTATTAAATTCCCCATTTCTGCGTATGCAATGAGACGGTTGAAAGCAACTGATCAATGCTTCTGAGTATGACTTTGACATAGCCAGTGTTTCCTGCCCCCTCCCTCCCAATAGCAAAGCATGGAGTTGCGTTGAATAGTGAGATGGGCAGCCTATAAATTTAATAAATACATAAATAAATCAGTGATGCCAAGGAAATCTATTTCAAGCATTCAGAAGAATCTCCAGCCCAGCTCATTTGCTCCCGAAATATTTAGAGCTCTCCTTTTTTTTATTTTATTTTAAAGAGTTCTAAGTGGGCTTGCAATCGTGCTTAAAAAGCAAGCAAAGCACCAGACTTTTCCATTAAAAATCTAATGGAATTCAACCAAAGATCATCGTTAAGGTTGGTGGGGGGGGGGGGGAAATAAGCGTGGGATTTATCTGCTGGAACAAATTAGAGCTACCGAATCTAGCAGGATGTTTCAGTGGGAAACCTGCTTTGCGGTTTTGGGTTCAAGACATAAACTTGTGATTCATTCAAAAACATATTTCACCCCGCTGAGCTTCTTGAGATCGTAGCTGTGCCTCAACCTGTCTCTTGGAGCTGAATAATGAATCTCCTTCCTCAATTTCTTTGAAAGTTGTTGGACTCCTGAGAGCAAGCAGATTGCAGAAAATTATTAGGCCTCCTCACCACAATTTTTGGAACAAAGTTTCCTCTTTTGCTTTCCTAACAGGCTAACCTTGCCTCTCAAGTCAGTTATTTTCTTCAGTTTGTCTGTTGTCCCTGTTGTTCTGCTATTTGACTGTGTTTTACTTATATGCTGTGACGTCTTTCATATCATGCTATTCAGAGGTGGTATTCAGCGGGTTCTGACCAGTTCTGGAGAACCAGTATCGGAAATTTGGAGTAGTTTGGAGAACCGGCAAATCCCACCTCTGACTGGTCCCGCCAACCCCATCTCTTCTCTGCCTCCCATTGAGTCCCAGCTGGGTCTCCTTTGGTTGCCCTGCACAGGAGAACGGAGCTGGGAAGCAGGTTATTGCGGTGGGGAGGGAATGGGGATTTTACAGTATCCTTCCCCTGCCACACCCACCAAGCCACGCCCACAGAACCGGTAGTAAAAAAAATTGAATCCCACCACTGATGCTATTCCCACTACTTCCTGCTCTTGTGGTTCCTCAGCACACCACCTTCCAGGAACAAATGGTTCCTAGACATTGTAACACTCCACCTGGGAAGGTCCCACAGCTGTCAGGCCAACATCTTCTTAAATGTCCCAGCATTCCCTGGACTGTCCGTACATTATGGGATTTCATGAGGAATTTTGAATTTTGTCAGGGATGACTGACAGGTGTGGAGAGTGGTGAAATGGCCTAGAGGTGGAGCTCTCACCTCACAATCAGGACCTGGCTGTGAGTTTGATCCTAGGTAGCGGCAGATATTTCTCTCTCTGCGCACAATGAGATTGTTCGCCGCCCGATTTTTGAATTGTGACCCAATTCAAAAATTGGGTGGTTTTTTTTTGTTCGCCACCCAATTCCACTGTATATTGAAAACAAGAGTATTTTCCAGGAAAGTGGGTCCCATGTTAAAATAAGGCAAGGGGGAGTTTGTTAGAGGACCAGCCGTTTACATTTAAAACAGCTCTTTGAATGGAGAACACGCCAAGTCGGAGCCAGTCCTTCCAATGATCTCATTCTGGCGTTCCACTCTCCAGGAGCACTTGATTTAATACATTATTTGATTAATGCTTAGATCAGCCCCTTTTCCATTAAAGCACACCATATTAATTTGGCAGGTTGCAAAGGCTATTTGAAAAAGAGGTTTCCCTGAGAGCTTCTATTTATTTAATGGGTATGGGAGGGAGAACAGAGGTTCTTGGTTTGAACTAGGCATCTATTGCCCAGCCATCAAAATATATTTATATATAAATATGTTTACATAGCTGCACTTAAAAGATAATTTAACAGGGTAATAGAGTTGGAAGGGACCTTGGAAGTCTTGTAGTCCAATCCCCTGCTCAAGCAGGAGTCCTTATACCTGTGATGGTGAACCTATGACATGCATGCCAGAGGTGGCACGCAGAGCCCTCTCAGCCAGCATATGCGCTGTTGCCAGCTGGTCTGCTGGTTTCTGACAATGCACATGCAAGGCCAGCCAGCTGGTCTTCGTGGCTGCTGGAGCACTGGAAAATGGCCTGAAATTCAGCCAAAAATGAGGCCATTTTGGGGGTCAAAAATGCCCAGAAAATGGCCTGAAAACTGCCTGAAAAATGGCCTGAAGATACCTCAAAAAACAGCCCCAAACACGCCTCTTTCCAGGCTGTTTTTGGCCAGAAAAATGGCCAGAAAATAGCTTGGAAAATAGCCCCAAGACCAGGCATGCACACAGTGGCCAGCTGGTCTTCAGTTTTCCATTGCACATGCACGCACATTCCGGTTTGGGCACTTGGTGTTAAAAAGGTCTGCCATCACTGCTCTATACTATTTCAGACAAATGGCTATCTAATCTCTTCTTAAAAGCTTTCAGTGATGGAGCAGCCACAATTTCTGGAGGCAAATTGCTCCACTGGTTAATTGTTCTCATTTTTAGGAAATTTCTCCTTATTTCTAGCTTGCTTCTCTCCCTGGTTAATTTCCATCCATTGCTTCTTGTCCTGTGCCCTGGTGCTTTGGAAAATAGGTTGAACCCCCTCTTCTTCCAACTCTGTTACTCTGTTAATTATTGGAACACTGCTATCACCTCGCCTCTAGTTCTTCTTTTCACTAGACAAGCCCAATCCAATTCCTGCAACCATCCCTGTAGTTTACCTGTCTTTGGTCCAACATAAGTCTTTAGCTCATTTCCTTGGGGGAGAATACACACAGGAATACCATCATGAGAAAGAAAAGCAGACAGGGTATGACGTTTATTGCATTCAAATAAATCCAAATTCTGTACTGAAGTTACGTTTGTTGGAGTACATATAAAGATCCCAATGAAACCGCATCTCTTTTTCACCAAGGATGCTGGTAGTACTGATGGGAAGAAGTTCTGGTGTCCTTCTCAGCTAGTTTGGTCAAGTTGAAGTTGGGGAGGGCCACACCTGTGCATAAGTTGTGAATTTATGACAGTTGTAGCATCCCTGGATCAAGCGATCACCGTTTCCAATTTTTCCAGCCAGCTTCCAACAAGCAAAGAAGCCAAATTTGTCTAAAGACCTCATGATTCACTTAACAAGCATACCGAAAAGGTTGCAAAAACTGGGGACAACTTGGCTTAACAATCCCACCTTTCTTAGCAACAAAAATTCTGGTTCCCATTGAGGTTGTTAAGTTCACTACTGCTAGTGGACAGCAGGGATGAGTCCTCGTAGGCCATAAATATTTGTCCAGTTTTCTTTTTCACACCCCCAGACATTTCTGGCCAGATTGTTCATCCAGCAATAGAAGACAGCTTAAAAACAACAGTGGGTTCCTCTCCATGAATGCACCTCCAATCCAGGAGTGGGCTTCGAAAATCCCAGCCACAGGTTCTCTGCCATGGGCATGGACATGGTGGGCGTGGCCTACTGGAACTTCGGGGAGGCCTTTTTCCTCCCTCCCCAGGCTCCTGAGGCTTTCCTCGAGCCTCTGGGAGGGCGAAAGTGGCCTCCCTCGGGCTCCGGAGGCTCTTTTGAGGCCGGAATCAGGCCCATTTCCAGAGGTCTCACCCAATCTCTTCTGGACCCAGGTGTGAACTTCAATGGAAGACCAGCCAGGGGTGGGATTTGGCAGTTCTCCGAACCAGCCATAACCTTAGCAACAGGTCCACTCGAACCCGGGCAAACCCATAGCTGCCCAGCCCTGCTCCATGCATCTCCTTTCTTTGATTTTTGAGAGTGATTTTTCATCCCCCACCCCTTCGTAAGAAGCAATAAGGCGGGTGGGAGGGGTTGCCAAGCAGCAGGTGTTCCAACTTTTCAGAAGAATGAAACAGTGTCTTCTCAGAGGTCTAACAAGCCACTGAAACTCCAGATGGTTTGCCCTTCTCGGCAGATTTTTTCCTCTCCTTGGTTTGCTTCAAGTTGACAGCTCATGGTGGTTGGTGGAGTTTTGTAATGCAGGAGAAAGCTTTGATTAAGTTTTGGAAGCCTTAGGGTTGATAGATCTGGAATAACTCCCAAGCCCGATTCATAAGCTGGTTCTCCAGGATAAAACAGCATGATCAGGGAGGGCCTTCCGGTTTGAGCTTCTTCGGTGACAGACCAAAACCTCGTCTCTCCGAGGCTTCGATCCGTGCTCACCGCTGGAGCGCCCCGAGCCGGCTGGTTTCGGGGCTAAGCCACCCCGTAGAGGTGGTGAAGAGGGGGGAGACTGCCTGCAGGGTTGAGGAGAGCTGCATCTCTCTTCCCCAGCTGGCCATTACTCCCTTTCCCGAAGGCGGTTGTAGTGGTGGTCAGAAATGGCCACCACAAAGAAGAACTCGACCGGAAAAGAATGTGCAGGAGGAAAATAAGAAGAGAAAGTTTTGGTTGACCGGGTCAAACAGCAAAAGCAACAAACACTGGAATTTAAACTTAACAACATTGTTCCCAAAGAAGATTTTGAAGCTACGAAGGAGAGAGAGAAGGGAAAGGATTAGGTTTCTTTTTCTTCCCTTCCTTATACTGACAGCTAAGAGACTTAAGCAAGAAACTGAAAAAAAATCCACTTTGACATTAATAGGCATCTAAGCTGAAAATAAAAGTCAAGGGGATAATAAAGATTTCTGGACATTTAAAAGTTTTTAAAAGCTGGTAAGGAGAAAAAAAAAGAATAGAAGGGCAGGATCTGGAAAAATGGAGGAGACTGTCTGGATTTCTGGAACTCACCATCTCCTGGTGATTGGTTCAAAGTCATCCAGCTGATTTTCATGGCTAAGGTGGAACTAGAACTCACAATCTCCTGCTTTCTGGCTTTATAATTAAATGTATATGCCACCCAACCCACTATCCAAAGCAACAAAGCAAATGTCTTTGGCTTGCTTCCATTTGTCTCCACTCACTTACCTCCCCCGAAGCACATATTTCTGAAACAACCTTCTTTGAGTCCGTATCCTTAATAACCCTTGCCCCAAATATGCATATTTCGATCGATTCAAAGCCATAAACCTGGATGAAACAGATAAATTAAGAACTATTTTGCACATCCCTAATTGCATGATTTTGACCTGAACGTCTTCGAAGGTTTCGCTTTTATATCTTTAGACATCATCTTCTTTTTGTAGATGCGTTATTATTTCTGTTGATAAGAATTACCTCTCACATTTTCACTGTTAAAAGAATTATAAAGAATGGTAGCACAGGATGGCTGAAACAGCTTCCCCATCCTCAAAGCATTATGTAATTGTACAGTATGTGCCGAATAAATATATTTAATCTAGCCTGTTACACACGAGATTTCATGTGTTATATTAAGCAGCCTCGTGAGGTTATTCTGCAGATTGCTTACAGCATAAAATGCAAAACTGTCTTTGAAAAGGCAGCAACATAAAATAAGCATTTTCCGTGCAAACCCCTTCAGGGAAAGTAGATGAATTTCAACAGAAGATTATCGCCTCTCATTGTAATTCTACATCCTCTACTTTTGTGAGCAATTTGTTTTTAAGTCACTTATAATTCCAAAATTTTAATCCGCCGAGCAATGGGGCCCATAAATTTATTTTTCCTCACGCCAAAGGCTCTTAACAATAGGAAGGACATGGAAAACTTATTTCTGTCCTCCAGCCTTCAGTTTCCACATAATAGGTATGTAATTTGAGAGAACACAGATCTCAAAAAATATTAAGCTTTGTCTCAGTCAACTGATTAGATGTCAAGGCTTCTTGGCAACATTAATAACATCAGAGGACAGATTGAAAAAGAATTTTAATGAGGTGTTATTCAAATGCAAACTCAATCAATAGCGAAATCCAGATTTATATTCTTGTATCTCCACTTCTCACTTCCAGGATTGGATAGATCTGATCCAGTGGTGGGATTCAAATATTTTTGACTACCGGTTCTGTGGGCGTGGCTTGATGGGCGTGGCAGGGGAAGGGTGCTGTAAAATCTCCAGTCAGAGGTGGGATTTGCCGGTTCTCTGAACTACTCAAAATTTCTGCTACCGGTTCTCCAGAACCTGCTGAATTCACCACCTCTGATCTGATCCTCTTCTGGTTTTTGAAGGGTTGAATTGAATCCTTGACTCTTGTTTTGTTTTTCAAAATTTTATTAGTTTATCCAAATACAAAATACAAAGAAAAAGGTAAGTAACGAGAAAGTCGGGGAGGAACAAGGGAAAGGAAAAAGAGTCGGGTAAAAGGAAAAAGGAAAAAGAAATGTGGACTTCCAATTCTTTTTAGCATGGTAGAATAAGGTAATTATTATATTCTGGGCATGGGCGCAAGGAACGGAGACGAGGCAGTGAACGGTGAACTTCAACTCTTTATTAACGATCAGGAACAGAGCAAAAACCTTGGGCAGCAGCAGTTCTTTTATGGAGCTGGCTGCTGTCCCATTAACCAATGAATTGCGTTGGAGCGCTTAAACTGTGCCCAATGGGAGACGACTCGCTATTAGCCAATCAGATTGCCCAGAAGAGACCAATCACGATTCGCTATTTACGGGCCAATCCGAAGTGCAGGATTACGAGCCTGCTTTTCTACTAAGGTTGTCAAGCTTTATTAAATGCATTTACTTAGTTCATAACAGTAATAGCATACAGCCTCAACTTTTTTTACTTGGCATGATAGCCCTCAAACTTACGACTACAACTGAGCCCAAAATTTCTGCTCTTAAATGAGACATTGTTAAGTGAGTTTTGCCCCTTTTTACGGATTTTTCTTGCCAGTGATTAAGTGAATCACTGTAATTAATAACATGGTCCTTAAGTGAATCTGGATTCCCCATTGACTTTGCTTATCAGAAGGTCATAAAAGTGGGTCATATGATCCTGGGACACAGGAACAGTCATAAATATGAACCATTTGTCAAGAATTTTGATCACATGACCAAGGGGATGCTGCAATGGTCATAACTGTGAAAAATGGCCATATCACTTTTTTCAGTGCCGTTGTAACTTTGAACAGTCACTAAACGAACTGTCAAGGACTACCTGTACTATATACTAGTCATTTCTATAACCTATCTAATCAACAAAACCCAAAATAAATGTTGCTTTTCTTTCCACCTCAAGCACAAAGTCCAAAAGTGGTTTCCAAGCAGAAACAAAAATTAATTGTATTCTTTTATTTAATCAAAGCAGTCAATTTAGCCAACTCTGCTAATTCCAAAAGCTTTTGCAGCCAATCACCCATGGTGGGAATTAAGATATCTTTCCCATTTGTACATAGAAAAGAACAGAATAAAATATTGGAATGACAAATAGAATAGAATGAAATGGAATGGAATATGGAATAGAATAGAATAGAATAGAATAGAATAGAATAGAATAGAATAGAATAGAATAGAATAGAATAGAATAGAAGTACAGTACAGTACAGTACAGTAGGAATAGGAACACAACACAACAGAATAGAACTAAAACTAGAACTAGAATATTTGAATGAAGAGTAGAGTAGAGCAGAGCAGAATAGAATACAGAGCAGAGCAGAGCAGAGCAGAGCAGAACAGAACAGAAAAGAACAGAACAGAACAGAACAGAACAGAACAGAACAGAACAGAACAGAATAGAATACCACACAATATAATACAATGGAATAGCTTTATTGTCACTTTGAATGTACACTAATTGGCATACATTAAAATGAAATTTTGTTTGCATGCAGCTCTCCAAGGATCACCACCTCCAATATACACTACATGAACATGACAAAATAAATAAATAAATAAATAAATAAATAAATAAATATGTACCTACGTATGTTGTATGACATGGAGAAACAGCACAGTCTATTTTGGATGTATACGTGTACATGGAAGTAGGTAGAGCGGGTGCCATTTTGTTTCTCATCCAATTTGGGAGCCAACCTACCTGGACCACCTTCTCTCATCCTACAGTGGTGCATCTTTTCTTACGCTGTTCCCTCTTCTGTGCTACCTCCCTACAGGCATGACCATGGATGAAGTCCGCTTATATGAGAAGGAGACCCAGCAGGCCACCAATGAGATTGTGGGCATCATGACGCCCACCATCTCCATCAGCGAAGTCCAGCTGCCCCCCGGTACTCAGAGTGCCCCCTCCAGTGCCCCCTCCACGCCACTCAGCGGAGAAGCCCCCGAGTTCCTCCATGCGCCCAAGGACCGCCAGAGGAAAAAATCCGCTCCAGAAATGCTCTCGCTGCCAGTGCTGCGGGAACATTCCAACCTGGAGTAACAACCGCCTCATGTCCAGAGTCCCTATTCTGATCCTTGCAAAGGAGGCTCCCTAATTCATTTTCCCCGAAGAGGATCCGGTGTCCCTCGTGTTTTTTTTTTTCTAAATTGTTCTTTAATTCCAGGCCTTGCCTTGTATCCAGCAAGAGAGAACTCCCGTTGATGGGGGCAATTGTTAAATGGTGTGGGTGCCTTGGGAGAACTTGGGGGATTCCACCAGATCTTGGAAAGAGCTCCAAGCCTTCTGATCTGTCCCCAGGTCCTTCAATATCACATTCCTGGCCATGTCTTTGTTGCCTTGGGCCAAAAGGGTATTTGCGGGGGGGGGGAGGGGGGCATACCATTGGACCATTGCTTGGCCTTCTAGCCTACATGGCTCAGCCAACCAACATAAATTGGGATCTCCTCTCTCTGTGCAGGGGGAGGAAGCATTGGGCATGGCTCTGTTGCAGATGGAAAGCTGGGCAACATAAATCCCATGCCAGAAAATCCACCCTGGAAATAGAGCTGTTGTGAAGGGAGGCTAATTCCCCATTAGATCACATGTTCTTGCCTCCTGCTTTAAGGAAAGGCAATTATGTGTGTGTGTGTGTGTGTCCACATATGAGTTATATCCACAACTAGAGAGTACAAATAATCCAGATGCTAAAAGCTCCGTTAAACTTACAGCGATGGCTCCGTTAGACAGCCTTTAACAGCCATAGTTCAGCATAGTCTTCTTGCACCAGCCCTGCAAAAAAGGTGTCCTCTGAAGCCACCCAGAAGGTCTTCCATTGAAGTTCACACCTGGGTGCAGAAGAGATGGGGTGAGACCTCTGGGGAAAATGCCCTGCCTCTTTGTTGAAGCCCACTGTTTGCCAGACAAGAGGAAATTGTCAAAGGAAAAGAGGACATCAAAGGAAGATGGGTAGCCCCAACCATCACTTCTTCAGGGTGGCCGTTTTGTGGGCCCCAACAATTTGCTTTTGATCTGCTTTCTCCCACCCACCCACAATTTTAAAGCAAAGCAAAGGCTGAAAGGCATTTTCGCCTTGTACACTGGTAAGCCACTTGACTAAATGCTTTCCTGCTGTTTCAAGCAGGTAAAAACCTAGCTAAGTTCCCTTCGCATGCTGGTCAGCTGCATGTTACCATTGAGAGTCATGGTGGCACAATGGTTAGAATGCAGTATTGCAGGCTGCCCACTGCCAGGAGTTCGATCCTGACTGGGTCAAGGTTGACTCAGCCTTCCATCCTTCCGAGGTGGGTAAAATGAGGACCCATATTGTTGGGGGGCAAGAGGCTGACTTCTGTAAACTGCTTAGAGAGGGCCGTAAAAGTACTGTGAAGTGGTATATAAGTAAGTGCTATTGCTGTTTGCCAATAACTACAAGTAAAGAATTGCATCGAGCATCTGAAACCCAAGTATTGCAGGCTCAACTGGCAAAGGATTGCTCAAAACCATGTTGATTGGAAACATGCAGAAGAACAGGAATTCATCCTGCAGTGGATAGACAATAGCTAGAATAATGATGATCTGGAACCCATTCACCAATCTGGGTTGCATAATGACACATTTCTGGTTCTTAGGGGAGAAGAGATTACAAAGTGACATTAGCAGTATCGCTGTGTTATTTCAGAACAGGAATAGGCAAGTGACATTCTCCAGATACTTTGGACTACAATGAACAATGTGTTGACATTGGCCGAAGTTGATGGGAGTTGAAAGCCCAAACTTCTTTAGGTGCCTTCCTGTCACTTGCTTTGGAAGTTGGGTCATGGTAGGTATTTTAGAAGACCTGGGAAGTGCCTCTTTTCATCCGTGGCCTAACATCTCCAGAGAGAATTCAGAAAAAAAACAACAGCCTGAATAACTTCCATAGATGGCAGAAGACTGCAACCAGACTTGAAACTTTTGGGTCTAGTCCCAAAACGATGCAGAATGCAATACAGACAGGATTCCTCCCGATCATTCTGCAGCCAGAACTCAAGTCTTTCCTTGCTAACTAGCAGTTCTCAGGTGGATGAGAATCCCAACAGCCAGATCTTCAACTAAGGTGTCTTAAATTTGTGGGATTCTCTTGGGTCTATTGGAGACTTCTCCAACACCATGCAGGCCTATAAATGCATCCTCTTGAGTCTTTGGCAATTCGAACCATCGGGTTTATTTCCACGGCAACTGATGGCCTCTTTTCTCCATGGCTCAGGACCTTTTCACAGCAAAGGTACCTTCTGGTGGTCCATCAATAGGACCAAAGCATAATGCCTTGTGGCCAACTTTCCCACCATTGCTAACTGCCCTTACTGGGAAAGGGGCCTCTGCTGTCCCCAATTCCATGGACATCAGCCCTTTCTAGTCTTTGTACAAGCACAATTTGTATTTGCACTGTTGTGTGCAGACAGTCCTGCCTTCCCTTCTGCTGCTTAAGCATTGATTCTATGTTTATGTGGGTGGGTTTGTGTTCCCTTTTTCTTCTCTCCCCTTCCCTGTAAGCAAGTTGAGAAGCTGTATCTTCAGTCCGCAAAAATAGGGAAGGATTCTAGAGGCAAGTAGAACAATAACACGTTCACAACTGAGAAGCAAGAACTCAGTGTCTGAAGTTGTTCACATGTACGTTTCTGGATTCCAGGGTCCACATAGGAAGAAAGCAAAGTTGTGGTAGATACAGAATTGTTTCTGCTCAATATCTGTTGGAGGCACTGTGGGTTGTCCAGATCTATTCTCTTGACCTTCTGGTGGATGCTAAACCACCAAGCTCATCTCAATCCCCCTTACATGCAGATTTGGGGGAGTAAATGTTGAATCCTTTCAAAACCGTACACTTCCAAGATTTGAAGAACCCAAATATCAACCCAGAAGAACCAGAGACTCTTCTTAAAACCATTAGTAGCCTCTACTCTGCAAGACCTGATTAAGAATGAACTTAGCCAAAAGAAGAGAAGTAGGAAGAAAAACCCTGTAAATATTTTGTGATCCATGTGGCAATTGTCTTGTATGGTTTTGCTTTTGTTTTTTGTTTTTTCCCCCCACTGGGGCGATAAAGGCTGCTTCTGACAGAAAGCTGTCCTGTGATTGTTGAATTGTTTTGACACACCTGTGAAAGGCACGAGGCATTAGCAAACAACCGCTTCACCTCTCTCCTCTCTTGATACGCCACAGAGTCACTATCTTCTCATTTATCTTCAGAGCTCACAAACGGTGGGGGTCATTCTTTGGAGTCATTGTGTAGTTTTCTTAAGCTTTTTGCTTAACACAAGGTACAAGTCCAGCATATGGTGAATAAACAGCTGATTATCACTTAGTACATGGGATGAGGTGAGAGGCGGTCATTGACAGTCTCTGGGAATGGCTTCTGAATCTGGGCTTTGCTAGAATCTTCGGGTTCCAGGCAATCTTGACCTGAGATCCTGGGGCCTCATTCTGACATCTAGACGAGACCTGAGCATTTTATGGCTCACGGGCCACATCCAGCCTTTTGGCTGTGCTGTTTGGCCCACAGCAATGCCCCTCCATAACAGTTCCAGTTTCTCATGCAGCCCCTTAATTAATTGTCCACCCTGACCTTGAGTAGCTGCTAATCCATTATTCCAATATTTCTGAACCTTAACAAGTTCAAGATATGCAATGGTGACCAGTGGTGGAATTCAAAAAATGTTACTACTGTTTCTGTGGGCATGGCTTGATAGGCGTGGTGTGGCTTGGTGGGCATGGCAGGGGAAGGATACTGTAAAATCTCCATTCCCTCCCCACTCCAGGGGGAAAGTTACTGCAAAATCCCCTTCCCACCCCACTAACCTGCTTTCCAGCTCCCAGTTCCTGTGCAGGGCAACAAAAGAAGACCCAGCCAATCAGCTGGGACTCAATGGGAGGCAGAGAATTGATGGGGTTGGTGGGGTCAGTCAGAGGTGCTATTTGCCAGTTCTCCGAACCACTCAAAATTTCCGCTAACGGTTTCTCCAGAACTGGTCAGAACCTGCTGAATACCACTTCTGAAGATGACCCCTAAACTGCACTTAAATGCAAACCCCTAAATGCACCAAAGACAAATTCCTTGTGTGTCCAATCACACTTGGCCAAGAATTCTATTCTATTCTATTCTATTCTATTCTATTCTATTCTATTCTATTCTATTCTATTCTATTCTATTCCAATAGATATTCTATTCTATTTTATTCTATTCTATTTTCTTTTCTGTATTCTATTCTATTCAAAACTCCATTGAAGATGTCACCTAGCCTGGTAATGAAATATTTGTAAATCAACCCACAAGCTTGGAGAACCAACCTCCACCCTCAAGTTCAAGATATGTTGACTTCAATTCTCATAATTCTCCAGCCAGAAGGCTTCTAGGGGAATTCAGAATTCTGGGCATTGAAGTTCACAATCTAAAAGTTGCCACGGTTGAGAAACACTCAACTGGTTCTTGATAACTTCATAAATTTGACTTGGAATCTTGAAGGCAATTCAGTCCAAAGCTAACATTCTGGAAACTCTTGGACCAAGGTTTCATGATGGTCACTGAAACGTAGAATTACATAGGGCTGGTCAGTAACAAAACAGACTGGAGAAAGATCTGCAGCACGTTTTTGCTAAGGACAAAGGAACAACATCTATGAGTCCTTAGATCTTTGCAAGGAAGCTCTAGAGTTTGTAGAACTATTTGCTTGTCTATGCTAGCTCTTGAAGAGAAGAACATAGCAATGTAGTTTTTTAAAAAATTTCGGAATAAGGAATATAGCAATCGTGAGCTCCAGCACATGCACAAATATGCTCCCCGGGCATTCTTCTCAAGATAATTTTAATTAGGATTTAATAAAATGGGAATTTAATTAGTTAAGTAGGAAGTGGGTCCAGCGTAGCATTGACCTTTAACATCAACTTTATTTACAAAGTTGCTTTCCACCTTCGCTGGGTCCTTGTAGGCATTTACCAAAAATGAAAAGTGGGAGTATGTAGTCAGATGCTTAGTTTGAAATTTTGCCCATTATGTATTTAGACATGTAGCCATTTTGAAAATAGAGGGAAAACCAGGAGTGGGATTCTACCAGTTTGCACCTATTTGCTAGAACCGGTTGTTAACATTCTAAGCAGTTTGGAGAGCCGGTTGTTAGAAGAAATTACTGGGCTAATCCCGTAAGGAAGGCAGGAAGGAAACATTCTGGTGTTGCTTACAGAAACTGCCTCTCCGTTAACCCTTATTACATTCCTAGCAGGACTAGACTTCCTGTCTCAGGAACTTCTCTGGAATTTTTTCCCCCTCCTTTGCTGGTACTTTGCTTGTGTGGAGTGACCATTCAAAGTTACAATGGCACTGAAAAAAGTGACTTATGACCATTTTTCACACTTATGACTGTTACAATAGTCATGAGAGGCTAAGTGAGGAGATGCGTGCCTCAATGTGAGTGATATTGAGTTGGCCACACCCAGCCAATAACATGACCACCAGGCCACACCCACCCAGTCACATAACTACCAAGCCACATCCACCACCTAAGCCACAAACATAGAACCGGTTGTTAAAAATTTGAATCCCACCCCTGGGGAAAACCACAAGCAATTGTGTTCCCAAAACAAAGATGTGAATGAGAATATATTGTATATCGATTCATGCAGCCATCCATTAAAAGCAGATGACTTTGAGCAGGAATAACAACATTAACAATTTTCAGATGTGCTTTTTATTTTATTAAATTTTTACATTGCTCAGATTTGCCATTCAATCCTTTCCAGAGTTAATAGAATACCTGGCCCAAAATGTTGACTTTGAAGGGATGCCACAAAGAAGAGGGGGTCAACTTATTCTCCAAAGCACCTGAAGGCAAGACAAGAAGCAAAGGATGGAAACTTATCAAGTAGCCAACCTAGAACTAAGGTGAAATTTCCTGACAGTGAGAACAATACACACTTGCCTCCAAAAGTTGTGTGTGTCCATTACTGGAGATTTCAAGAAGAGACTGGATAACCATTGTCTAATGGTATAGGATCTCCTGCTTGAGCAGGGGATTGGACTAGAACAGGGGTCACCAACCTTTTGGACCTCAGGGTCATAATTTTAAATCCCGCGGACCAGAGACCCTGGGAAAATCCCCAAAAAAGTCTGCAGGAAAATTCCCCACCCCGTTTTCCTACCGAATGATCATTCTTTATTTGGGATCGCAGGATACCGTCTCTAGCTCCGTTCTCAGGATGAGAGAGAGAGAGAGAGAGACTTTTGGCTTCATGCAAGGAAAACAGCAGAAGCAGCAGAAGTCTTTCTTTCTCTCCCCCAAATTCTGCCAGAAATGAGTCTTTGTGAGACTTGTTGCACCGGCGCAGCCTCTTGGAGCAGGAGGCCTTGCAGGGTCCCAAAGACTCATTTCTGGTGGAGTTTGGGGGAGAGAAAGAAAGACTTTTGCTGCTTTCCTTGCATGCAACCAAAAGCAGAAGAAGAAAGAAGCGGAAAGAAGCACCCCAGTGGCCAGGCCAGGTGCGTGGAGCGAGTGGGGCAAGTTCCCTCCCTCCACCCTTTCTCCCCTCCCCTCACTACTTCATGTTCACAATGCAAGCGATGCAAGCCTTGTGTTCCCACGGGCCATGTGGGTGGTGCAGCCTTGTGTTCCCATGCAGCCTGGATTAATTGCTTTGGGGGTGACATTTCTTTTGGACCACTAAAATTTTCTCGTGGACCACCAGTGGTCCCTGGCCTACTGGTTGGCAACCACTGGACTAGAAGACATCTAAGGTCCCCTACAACTCTCTTATTCTGACTTTATGCCTAAGTCAGGACTAGAATTCTGTTCCTTGGCTTCCACTCCATGCCTTTAAACATTACACCAAACTGGCCCTCATCTCCAATCTGGAGTCCTTCAACTATGTTGGATATAACAGCTCCAAGGACTCCAAGCTGGCATTGCCTTTGGCTGGGAATTTTGCAAATCGTAGCATAGACATATCTGGAAGGTCCCAAGTTAGCTGATTTACATACTCTAAATTGGGAGGTATTTGCACAGAAGATAGTGGGATACATGCTTTGTCTACAAATTGATAGGAGTAGACTAGACAGCTGCTAATAATAGCCTTGGATCTTTTGCTGCAAGCAGAAAAGGCAGCCTTCGCAATCGCCCCGCTGCATGCCTTCCTGAGATCTTAGCTTGTTGCGTGACAAACGTGAGAGATATAAAGGTACCACCGCTAGCTAGGTTGCCTAGTTCTAAGCTTGCTGAGATCTCTCTTCCTCTTCCCCCTCCAGTTCTCCTATGTCATGTTCCTCTGGAGGGCCACCTAGACCATGGAACATGAGGTAGTGGGAGTTGGCGTAGACAGGTGGCTTGTTAGGGTTTGAATGGGCCTGCTCCGGTTTGAGGGAGGCGAAGGGGTTGGCCCCACAGCTTATGATCTGAGTCTCCAGCTCCATCAGGATCCTGAGGGAATGTTTCAGCTCCTGTTCACTAGAATAAGGAAACAAGGGAAGGATTAATTACTGGTTTGGCAAACAAAAATTACTCCAATTCCACTTGAAATTAGGGTGTTGCCTTAGAGCAGGGGTCTCTAAGGAACTCTTAGAGGCTGAGGAACTCTGGGAGTTGAAGTCCACAAGTCTTAAAGTTGCCAAGGTTGGAGACCCCTGCCTTAGAGCACAATTCAAGGTCACTGTTGATTGTTTCTTCATTAGTTATTACTCTACTACAGTCATTGTTGTTCCTCTGCCCACACTCCTGCAACCCAGAGTATCATTATCATGCAGAAGGTCCAGGATCAACCTCTGGTGGAATCAAGCAATCACAACCAGGGAGCAAATGAAGACAAAGACCCTATGCCCTATTCCCACAGATTCCATGGCAGTTTGAGAAGACATCTCTTAGATCAGTGGTCACCAACAGGCGGGCTAGGGACCACTGGTGGTCCGCAAGAAAATTTTGGTGGTCCGCAGATAAATGCTCCCCGCAAAGTAATTAATCCAGGCTGCGTGGGAACACAAGGCTGTACTGCTTTTTGCAAGTTGCACCACCTGCAAATTTGCACATTATATGTGCCACCCCGCCATGGTGGAGATTTCCAACCCCACCACAAGCTAGTCCCATATTCCAGAGCTGCAGTAGTCACAAGACTGGCCCTTTGGTCATCCTGGAGCAGATCCTCCAGTCCATGGCAGGCCGGTGCACCCAGGTGGAGGAGCAGCTGCTCCGGGATGACCAAAGGTCCGGTCCTGTGACTACTGCAGCTCTGGAATAAGGGACCGACTTTCCCACCAACGTCAGCAAGCCACCATGAGTTTGGTGGTCCCTGAGGTCCAAAGGGTTGGCGACCCCCTGACTTAGATCAGGAATGTCCAGCCTGTGGACTTCAATGCCCAGAATTCCAGCTGGGATGGGGGTTTCGGGGAGTCGAAGTCCACAAGTCTTAAAGTTGCCAAGATTGGACATCCTTTTCGTAGGTGAACCCTATACTCCGACCACTGGCTTCAGGAGCTCATGGATTCTGCAGCTGCAGCTTAAGCAAAGAAGAAATCTGTCCCACGTGTCTCCCATGATGGATCAAGATACGGGTTTCTTCTGGTTAAATCGTGGTGCAGCAGATCACAACCGATCATGACCTGGAAGGAGAGCTTTACCTGTACATAGTGAATAAAGAAGGGATCTTGTAGTCTCGCAGAAGCAACAAGGTGGGAAGCCAACTTGCCATCAGATCAGGACAGGCATGGAACCCTGCAAAATAAGAGGAGACAAAGCCTGGGCTTCTTCTCTAAAGCCCTCTAGAGGGATGGGCTAAGCTGGCTCAGAATTATGGGCACTGAAGTCCTACACAACTAAAAGATGCCCGGTCAGGAAAGGTTTCGGTTTATGGTTTCTGGATTTCTGTCCTTATTTGCTATTCACCATGATAATGGCTATCACCTATTTCCACCAAGGTCATCCTCACTCTTTTATTTACTTACTCCTTGCTTATTCTTATTCTTTTACTCTTATTCTTACTCTTTTATTTACTTATTTACATTTTCTCTTACCTTACTTTTTATGAGCCCTACTCCTTTCTTACTCTTTTCCTTGCTTCCTTACCCTTACTGTTACTTTACTTTTACCCTTACACTTTTATTTTCCTATTCCTTACTTACTCTTCTACATAGATTCAGAAGGTCTGTTCAATAGCAAGAGCACTTAGACTTATACACCACTCCGCAGTGTTTTGTAGCCCGAGGGAGGGAGGGAGAGAGGAAGGAAGGGCAATAGCAGTAGCATTTAGACTTATATACTGCTTTACAGCCATATCTAAATGGTTTACAGAATCAGCCTGTGGCCCCCAACAATCTAGGTGCTCGTTTTACCCACCTCGGAAGGATGGAAGGCTGAATCAACCTTAAACTGGTCAGAACTGAACTGTTGGCAGTTGGCAGAGTTATCCTGCAATATGGCATTCTAACCACTACACACCATGGAAGGAAGGAAGGAAGGAAGGAAGGAAGGAAGGAAGGAAGGAAGGAAGGAAGGAAGGAAGGAAGGAAGGGCAATAGTACTTAGAATTATATACCACTTTTCTAAGCAGTTTACAGTCAGTCTATTGTTGCCAACAATCTGGGTCCTCAATCCTTTCAAATATCCTCCCAGTGCAGTTTTTACAATGTTTTATAAAAGTCTCTACTCTTTTCCTTGTCCAATTAAGGCATGACAAGCTCTCCTTCTCTACCTCTATACATCAGAGGGAACCAGGTTATCCTTTCTATCAGTTCAGCTTTGCCTTCTCATCCCTTCTTCAACCACATTTTGTGGCCTGGTGAGAAGAAACGGTCTTAAGGCCTTGACACAATTATAAAGGCAACATATTTTCTCAGAGTCTCAGCAGCTGAACCATCCAAGGCTGGCTTGACCAGAAGAGAAAAGATACCCAGTTGAGGATCCCTTAAATTGATGCAGAAAATATCCGTCTTTCCCCTAAAATGCTAAAATGTCAAGGAAAATATTTATTCCCAAGATACCCACTGTCTGTGTGGAATTGGTCTGTCGGAAAATGTTCAAATAGACCAGTTAGTGTTTTTCAAACTTGGCAAACATGGGTGGAGTTCAACTCTCAGAATTCTCCAGCCAATTTGGACTTCAGCTCCCAGAATTCCCCAGCCAGTCTTGACACATGCTGGCAGAGGAATTCTGGGAGTTGGAGCCTATCCCTCTTAAAGTTGCTATAGTTGAGGAATATTGTGTGACAGGAAAGATTTTATCACATGAGTGAATGAGTGAGTTGGAAGGGTCTTGGAGGTCTTCTAGTCCAGCCCCCTGCTCAAGCAGGAGAATCTATAATATGTCAGATAAGTGACTCTCTAGACTCTTCTTAAAAACCTCCAGTGACGAGTGCCCACAATTTCTAGAGGCAAGATGTTCCACTGGTTAATTGTCCTCATTATCAAGAAGTTGCTCCTTGATTCCAGGTTGCTTCTCTCTTTGGTTAACTTCCAACCATTGCTTCTTGTCCTGCCCTCTGGTGCTTCGGATAATAATTTTAACTATTCTTCTTTGTGGCAGCCCCTCAAATACTGGGATATTGCTATCATGTCTCCCCTAATTCTTCTTTTCTTTAGACTAGCCAGATCCAAAATCCTGCAGCCGTTCTTCCTATGTTTTAGTCGGCAGGCCTTTGATCATCTCAGTGGCTCTTTGAACTTTTGGTTCTTGGACAGTCTGAACTTGAGACAAGAGCACAGGTGAACATTGAACTCGGTTCTCCATATATGCCCAGCCCTGAAATTCAGCCTGGTGACACGATGAAAAAAAGATTCCTCCCTTTTGCCAGAGGAAAAGCCCAGCCTCGTAAGATAGGATAGAACACGAGGCTGGAATCTCTTCCTTGCTAACTTTGAAAGGTGGTGGCAGCTTCTGTCCATTGCACATTTAAATCTCAGCTTGGCTCTGAAGGCAACAATGTCTGGAGCACACCCAGGAGAATAGCGAGAATCTAGCTGTTTATACAGCTGTTGGAACACCCTTGCACATTATAACTGCGAAACGTGGCCAGTGGTGAGTTCTGATGCCCGGGTTTAGACACCCGCTAGGTTAGGCAGATGGGAAACCTGGGCCCAGTTTGCTAAAGCTTCTCCGGCATTCTGGAAGTTTGAGGGATGCGACAAGGCAGTTGTATATTTAGAAAGGCCGTCTGTTGCCTGGAGGGCTTCACAGAAGTGGAATGTTACAAAAAGAGACGATCAAAAGTACACCTTGTTCCTGGAAAGAAACCACTTTGCTGTGCCAGAGAATTCAAGAGGGACATACAGAGACACTGCAGAATGCCTAAAGAACTGAAATTGGTCAGGCGGTCTTTCGGAGTTTGGGAAAGGGTCTTAGCGATGATTTGTGGTGTTCTTGATGGGCGGATCGAGCAAGGGGAGACTCAAAGAATGGGTCACCATCACCCCTGAGAAACCAATGCTCCGAAAGAGAGTTTCTTGACATTGAACTGCAAATCAGGGCATACAAAACCTTTGCCAGACCAATTCTTGAATACAGCTCATCTGCTTGGAATCCCCACTGTATAGCAGACATTAATACAATTGAGCAAGTCCAGAGGTAGTCTGGAGTTTGATCCTGACCGGCTGAAGGTTGACTCCGCCTTCCATCCTTACGAGCTCGGTAAAAAAAGGACCCAGATTGTTGAAGTGGCCATAGGATGACTCTGTAAACCGCATTCAGAGAGTATGGTAAAGCATAATGGGGCAGCATATAAGTCTACGTGCTATTGCTATTCTGGAGTCGAGAGCTCTTCTTGATGAGAGCACTGGTGGCATATTTCACATTATTGGCTGGGACTAAGGATCTCTCGCGTGTTTTTGCAAAAGGTTCAGAGGCCACCTCGTGGGAAATGTTGCTGACAGGCTGCATCTCCTTCTACTGTGCCTGTCAGTGCCAAAATCACAGAAGCATCACAACAACCTTATGAGAAATTCCAGACTGCTGGCTGGCTAAATATATCTGTGAACTTAGCTACTTTGGAAAGGGAATCGGACCAATTAACAGATGGTACCGCTGAGAAGGGCTACAAATCCCAGTAAGCATGTCGCCTAGGTTTGCACCTTCTGTTAAGCCATGGCTTGCCTCATTCCAAACAGTTAAGCTGTGGCTGGCCTGGCTCGTCTATTGCACTAAGCCCAAATCAAACACAGCTCATAATAAGACTTTGGGAGATGTGTCAATGGAGCCAATGTATCTGTCAGTAGCTGACTTCCCAGGCTGTTCAAGGGTCATTCTATCCCCAGAGCTGGGTGATTGATGCTTGGCAGATGAAGCCTGCACACTGAACGCATCCTGCCCTTTAAGAGCTGGCCTTCCGTGAAAAGACATTATCCACTTCTGGGTAGCTTTCCATTTTCCATTGAGATCTAGGGAGGAGATAAACCTTTGCGCAGCGATGAGCCGCTGCCGGTTCGCACCGGTTCTGAAGGACCGGTAGTTAAGATTAGGTGCAGTTCGGTGAACTGGCAAAGCCCACCACTGGTTGGTCCCATCCCTGCCCATTTTTCGACCTGCTTTTTGGGCCATTTTCAGGCCATTTTTGGACCAAAAATGGTCTGAAAATGGCATGAAAAAGGCCCCCAAAATGGCCCCAAAACAGCTTGGTTTTCAGTCGGTTTTTGGGTCATCTTGGGGCCATTTGCAGGCCATTTTCAACCATTTTTGAGGCCAAAAATGGACTGGAAAACAGCCTGGAAACAGCCTGGAAATGGGCCTGTTTTAATGGCTGTTTTCAGGTCATTTGGGGGGCATTTTTCAGGCTGTTTTAAGACTATTTTCTGGACCAAAAATGGCCTGAAAACAGCCTGAGAAACGGTCTGAAAATTGGGTGGGGGCAGGGCCAGCCAGTGATGGGATTAGCTCCAACTGGCTGAATCCTACTGTTTCTTGGAGGTGGGGGTGGGTGTGAGGAGTGACATCACCCACCCAGTCACATGACCAACTGGCCACACACCTACCCTACTTTCTCCAGCTCCATTCTCAGGGGGAGAGAGAGAGACTTTTGGCTTCGTGCAAGGAAAGCAGCAGAAGCTGCAGAAGTCTTTCTTTCTCTCCCCCAAATTCTGCCAGAAATGATCTTTGTGAGACTTGTTGCACCGGTGCAGCCTCTTGGAGCAGGAGGCCTTGCAGGGTCCCAAAGACTCATTTCTGGTGGAGTTTTAGGGAGAGAAAGAAAGACTTTTGCTGCTTTCCTTGCGTGCAGCCAAAAGCAGAAGAAGAAAGAAGCGGAAAGAAGCACCCCAGTGGCCAGGCGAGGCGCGTGGGGCAAATTCCCCCCTCCCCTCAATGCCTCATATAGTTTGCAATGCAAGTGACACAAGCCTTGTGTTTCCATGGGTCATGTGGGCAGTGCAGACTTGTGTTCCCGTGCAGCCTGGCTTAATTGCTTTGGGGGTGACATTTCTCTGCGGACCATCAAAATTTTCTCACAGACCACTAGCGGTCCCCAGCCCACTGGTTGGCGACCACTGCGCTAGAGGTGGAGCTTTCGCCTCAAAATAAGAGGCTGTGAGTTTGATCCTAGGTAGCAGCAGGTTTTTCTCTCTCAGGCACAATGAGTAAATATGTGCTGCGAACTCCGCATTGGTGACAGGAAGAGCATCCGGCCAGTAAATAATCAGCCCCATTCCATTGCCCTGACTCCACCATGATTTAAGGAATTACAGGATCATTAAAAGACAAAACAAAATTGCTTTGATGGACCCCAAACTTATGCTTCCTTTTGGTGCAGGACTCTACATGATCTAAACCAGCTTTTCCCATCATGTTGATTTCTAGGGCTGACCTCTGGGTCCTCCCTGGTTCGAATTCAACATTACATTGCATTGAGTCTGGTGGGGCTAGATAATCCACGAACACAAGAAGAATGCCTAAAACCAGAGGTGGCATTCAGCAGGTTCTGACCAGTTCTGGAGAACCGGTAGCGGAAATTTTGAGTAGTTCGGAGAACCGGCAAATATCACCTCTGATTGCCCCCACCCCTATCTATCCTCTGCCTCCTGAGTCCCAGCTGATTGGCTGGATCTTTTTTTGTTGCCCTGCATAGGAGAATGGAGCTGGAAAGCAGGTTAGTGGGGTGGGGAGCGAATGGGGATTTTGCAGTAACCTTCCCCTGGAGTGGGGAGGGAATGGAGATTTTACAGTGTCCTTCCCCTGCCACGCCCACTAAGCCATGCCACGCCCAGCAAGCTACGCCCACAGAACCAGTAGTAAAAAAAATGGAAGCCCACCACTGCCGTAAACCTTCATACCTGCATGGAAGGCGACCACAAGATCTGGTCGCGCCGCTTGCTGTGTTTCCACCTGTGATTCCCAGAAGTTGTGATAAAGGTCCTTGTAGCTGCTGAGGTAGACCCTTTGCCGAGGCCCAAAGGCCACCAGCGGAGGTCTCATGATGGGTCCATCTACCACATCCATCCCCACCATGACCACCTCTATGCCTTGATGCTTCGGAAACATCTGGGAGAGCTCATCGTAATCGGTCACCCGAGCGTTGAGGGTCTCAACATGAGAAGCTCCAACCACATGCACCGTGATGGGCTTGGCGTAAGGATCCAGGTGGAACATGCTCAGCCCGAAGCCAACGGTGACCGGCCTGGAGACAAAGTCTGTGGTCACCCTCTTGATTGACTCCGTCAACTCCACTTCGTTGGGCTTTGGTTTGCCTGCGTTGGCCCAGAGGATGCTCATGTAACGCCCGGCTTTGATAGCGCTAAGCTTTTCCTCCAGATGTTCCTGCATCAAGAACCAGTCTTCCCAGCCTTGTAGGTCCTGGGTATTTTTTGTCCATGCACTTGTGGGGAAAGGGATGTCACCTACGGGGAGACAATGAGGATTTAGAAGAATCCGTTGCGGCCCGCCAGTGGCTGGAGGGGCTGGCAGCAGAGTCAGACAGTAGTGAAGAGATTGGGGAGGAACCTGGGCCAGACTTGGAGGCTAAGAAAGGCTGGACAAGGGATCAGCATTCAGGCTCAGATAGCAGTGAGGCTGAGGAGCAGTTGGAACCGGTTCCCAGCCTGCGTACGCGCAGAGCTGCTAAAAGAAAGGAGGAATTAAGAACTCAGGGTCAACATGGGAGTAAGGCCAAAGGTGGACTATGAATGGCCCCTCTCATCAGGATTAAAAGAGGAGCAAAAGGGGAGGGGGCACCTCTAACTGGCCCCACCCCTTCTCTTCTCCGCCTCCCGAGTCCCAGCTGATTGGCTGGGTCTTCTTTGGTTGCCCTGCACAGGAGAACGGAGCTGGAAAGCAGGTTAGTGGGGTGGGGAGGGAATGGGGATTTTGCACTATCCTTCCCCTGCCACGCCTGCCAAGCCACGCCCACCAAGCCACGCCCACCAAGCCATGCCCACAGAACCGGTAACAAAAAAAATTGAATCCCACCACTGGCATCCCTATTGTTCTACGTCTGAAACCTCCCCAGGTGGACAACGGCCAACTGAATCTCAGGCTACCTGTGAACACAAGCCATTCTGCAAGTCGGTCAAGGGCTGCCAGCTTCAGTTTCTTGCAGAATTTTTTGTGGCTGGGCCAGTTCAACCGTTGACAATCAGCACTACAATAGTAGACATTCTGACACCTACAAACAAAAGGACGAGAATTTATCAATGCTAGATTTGTGAGGTGCATTATTTCACTTCTAGTGCTCTAAGGAATCATGAACATGGGCTATTGTGCTGTCTCAATCTTTCTTGCTATTTTTTTTTTATTGCACTGTAGGAAGTTAGCACCCACCTCTCTCCTAGAAAAATGAAATATCCTAGGAAATATTAAACAAGCAGAATATTTCCCCTAAAAAGAGAAGTAGAAACTCTGAAGCAGAAGCTCACCCCCCACCTTTGTTAATGGGAGGGCCATTAAGGCCTGGGCCAGAGTATTCTACATAACAAAGGCCTTTGCCCATCTCACCACCTGGCCTGGGAAGGTTGCATCAGCCAGCACTCAGGTGAAGCCATGTGGTCCAGACAAAACCTACAAAGTTAACGAAGACCCCCCCACCCCTGGGAGTCTGACAGCCAATGGGATACATTTCTTACACAGGAACAGGAAACACTAAGGTG
>NW_020716750.1:411500-430300 GCF_900518725.1 Notechis scutatus
GAGTAGAGTAGAGTAGAGTAGAGTAGAGTAGAGTAGAGTAGAGTAGAATAGAATAGAATAGAATAGAATAGAATAGAATAGAATAGAATAGAATAGAATAGAATAAAAATAGAATTCTTTATTGGCCAAGTGTGATTGGACACACAAGAAATTCGTCTTCAGTGCACGAGCTCTCAGTGTACATAAAAAATACATTCATCAAGAATCATAAGATACAACACTGTGATAATCATAGGATACTAAATACTATTCTATTATACTAGATACTAAATATATTATACTAAATATATTATACTAAATATATTATACTAAATGCTATTCTATTCTCCATATAGGCTGTTCTCAACTTACCAAATAGCAATTTAGAATGGATTTTCCAAAAAACAGCAGTTCCTACTGCAGACCTTACCTTCCAACCACCATGTTCACCTAATGACCATTACAAAAAAAAAAAGTAAAATCAATTTGGTTCATATGAACAACCTGATTTACGATCATCCCAACGAATGGCTGTAATGGGCAGACTCCATTACGGTTGTATTCCCAACTACTTGTCAATCTGCAAGGCTCGTGCTAAGCATGTATCTTATTTATTTTATTTTTATTTATTTATTTATTTTATTTATTTATTTGATTTGCCAATTGTTTACAAGATAATAAGTATAAGTGTATACATAGTTGTGAATACATGAAATGGGTACATATAAGAAAAATAAAAGAATAAGAGAAACAATAGGACAGGGACGGTAGGCACGTTGGTGCGCTTATGCACGCCCCCTACAGACCTCTTAGGAAAGGGGTGTTTTACAGTCCTGAAATCCTTTAAGCCGGGGGTCTCCCACCTTGGCAACTATATGACTTGTGGACTATATAGCTAGCTGAGGAATTCTGGGATGTGAAGTCCACAAGTCATAAAACTGCCAAGGTGGGAGACCCCTGCTGCTTTCAGCCATTTGTTTATGGCCAAAACACAAAAAAACTGCAGCACCACCCAAATCTCTATTCTACTTTAGCTGCGGTGCGTATAATAAAGCAGATGGAAATGACGAGAAATACGTTTTAAGTGAATTTGGCAAGGGGAAAATGCTTTGCTTCATGAAAGAACCAGCGGAATTTCAGGAAACACATAAGCGGGTGATTCCCAGGCTTAACACTGGCTTTCAGGCTTGCTACCCTGCAGATGTCCTCAGAATGCAAAACGATAGATTTCCATCAACAGAGAAGAGAGAGGGTCGATGAAGTATGCCAGGGCTTGTTAGCAGTGCAAAATGGCACAGGGTGCCTGGAATGTGTCTGTTTATCTCATGCATAGAAGCGAAATTCTTTCAATTAATATCCGATTAGCCATGGTGGAGTGATGGGCAGGGATGTTTGGACACATAGTTAGCTCAGCTGTGAGTATTTTTCTAAGCCCTCTTCCCAGCTGCAGACTTCAACAAGTGATATCCCATCTGACTTGTGACACTTCCAGACTGGGTTTATTTTTAGACCGTCTTTAGATGAGAGCTAACGTCAACCAGGAAGAGATATTCCCCTTCTCCCGTTTCAGATGTTCTGCTGTGCCAGGGGTTGGTGGCTTTCAAATCTGTTGCTTGGGTTTTCTCACTTGTGATGGGGAAAATGGGCCGCATAATACTTCTGGAAGGCAGAAGGCAGAAGTGGTATTCAGCCGGTTCTGACCGGTTCTGGAGAACCGGTAGCAGAAATTTGGAGTAGTTTGGAGAACCGGCCAATGCCGCCTCTGACTGGCCCCGCCCCCATCTATTCCCTGCCTCCCATTGAGTCCCAGCTGATTGGCTGGGTCTTCTTTGGTTGCCCTGCACAGGAGAACAGAGCTGGAAAGCAGGTTAGTGGGATGGGGAGGGAATGGGGATTTTGCAGTATCTTTCCCCTGCCACGCCCATCAAGCCACACCCACCAAGCCACGCCCACCAAGTTACACCATGCCCACCAAGCCACGCTCACAGAACCGGTAGTAAAAAAAAATTTGAATCCCTCCACTGGCAGAAGGGCTGTTACTCACCCCACCCCACCCCAAATTTAAATATAGGCGGTCCTTGATTTATGACCGCCATTGAGCCCCAAACATTCCATTGTTAAATGAGGCATTTGTTAAGCGAGTTTTGCCCCATTTCACGATTTTTCCTGCCACGGTTCTTAAGTGAATCCCTACAGTAGTTAATAACCTGGTTGTTGAGTGAATCTGGCTCCCCCATTGACACTGCAGCCATCATAAACATGATTCCAGGACACTACAAGTATGAGTCAGGTGCCTCTGAATTTTGATCATATGACCACCGTGGTGCCGCAAAGGTCATAACTGTGAAAACAGTCATAAGTCACATTGTTTAGTTGCCATTGTAATTTTCGAACGGTCACGAAATGAAGTGTTGCAAGTCGAGGACAACCTGAATTTCAGCTCCCCATGAAATTCAAATCCCCATCACTGATGTAATCAAGTTCATCCACCTTATGGCTACCAAAGTTATCCTTATCTCCTCTTTTGTTCCACCTTCCCCAGGATTCTAGATTTCACCAAAGGGTTGGGTCAATTGCCCGGAACCTTTATGGTTAAAAAAATAAAAAGACAAACTTGGCCAACATGGGTGAGGTAGATACTATTTCCAGTCTGGTACCACCCACAAATCAGCCAATCAGTTTAAATGAACTGATTGGAGCTGAGGAATAAATAGACTCCCATGGAACATCTTGGAAGATCTTCCAAGCTCCAAGCTCATCAGAAAGTTCCTCTGCCTCTTGCCACCTACTACAGGTGAATCCTTGACTCACCATCTTTTGTCTAGCCACTGTTCAAGCACTGAAAAAAGTGACTTGCAACCAGTGCTCACACTTAAAACCATCCAGCATCTCCCAAATTCAGGGGTTTTGGCAATGGCATGTATTTATGAGGATTGGAGCATTCCAGGTAATGTGATCAACTTTTCCGACCTTCCCACCTGACTTCATGATCAATGTGGGGAACCGGATTCATTCAAGGACTGGATGATTCACTTAACAGCCATCATGGCAAAAAAAAAAAAAAGGTCAAAGAATCAGTGACGATTCACCAAACTGCTTTGCTTCACAATGGAAATTCAGCTCCTAATTGGGGTCGTACATCTAAGACTATCTGTACTGTGAAAATAAAGCATCTGTTCTAATTGTTCTGGGATGTATTTATTTATTTTTAATTTATTTGATTTGTCAATTGCTTACAAGATAATAAGTATAAGTATAAACACGAGTAAGAATACAGGACATAGGTACGAATAAATGGGGACAATAGGGCAGGGACGGTAGGCACGATTGTGCACTTATGCACAGTATAATCAGCTGTATTCATGAAATGCACCAATCCAGGGTTAAGGAACCATGATTTACAGGATGAATGATAAACCCCAGGGGTTCGGCTCAAAGAACCCACAGTGAAGCCAACCCCATCACGAGCTTGCCCGCCTCCCACATATCCAATCATGTTAGCTCATATTTACAAAAACAATGTGAGCTTTGCAAAATCTCTACAAAATGTGGGATACATGCTTGAATAGGAAATAAACGCATAAATAAACATTTTTCTTCCTTGTTTCAAAAGGAGGCAAGGTTTTACCCAGGAGAGAGCCCAGAATTTGTTTCCCAAAGAATTCTTTCTCAAAAAAAGGAGGAAAAAAAAAGAGAGAGACACAGAATATCTTGCCTGTTGCTCATAGCCAGAACAAAATTTAATTTTACTGAAAATTAAATGGGCCTGTTTTTTTTAAGGCATCTCTAGATCTATTTCTTGAAAACTCAAATAGTTGGGGGGTGGGGGGGCAAACTGACCCAAGCAGACAGCAGGGAGAAATTTATTTTTGTTATTGGAAGAATTTTTGCTACTATGGCTTAAAGTAAAGCGTTGTGTGAGCTAGTCCATCCACAAATAAAAATTATCTTTCTCTAACTGGGTTAGGGTTTTTATGAAAATGCTAGTCAAACAAGGCACAACCTAAAAAGTTAGATTTAAAGCTCAGGAAATAAGCTCACCTGCTTGACGTCTTCGCTCCTTGGATTGTCCCAGAACAGGGAAAGAAAGTTTATGGTGCTGTTCCCACCTTCCCACTGCAGCAATGCTATGGGAGGCCTCTCATCCGTGAAGATCCAGCCAGCCCCCAATCTGACAGAGGGAGATTCAGACTATTTGGGCAAGAGAACTGTTGAATGCTGAATTTATCTCCCCTGCCAATAAATTGGGCATCCTCTTTGGGCTGCACCTGCCCCCTACAGGAATAGAGGGGACATTACAAGAGCATCTAAACCAGCCTCTGCTATACAGGTAGTGCTTGACTTACAGAAATTCGTTTAGTGACTGTTAGAAGTTAGAACAGTGCTGAAAAAAAGTGACTTAGGACTGTTTTTCTTTGAATGGTCACTAAATGAACTGTTGTGAATCAAGGACTACCTGTGCCCTTTAACACTTTAACAAAAACATCAAAGCCTGCCCATCTCATTCCATGCGGTGATGCAGTTCGTTTTTCCCTTTTCCATAAAAACAGTTTAAAAGAGTTTATTGAAATCCAGGGGCTAGGAATTGGGGAGTCCAATCAGTGGTGGTATGCTACCTGGTTTGGACTGTTTTGGTCGAATTGGTAGTTAAGAAAAAGCCCATGATCAACTGAGAGGAGCAAAAAAATTCATCCGACCATCAGCTAAGAGGAAAACAAAGAGAAAAGCACAGGATTTCACATGGATTGTTTTTTCTATCAGGGCAACCTGGTCTACCCAAAATATGGGACCGGAGGATACTGCTTTCGCTTTTGCCTTTCAGCCCCAGTCCAGAAACCTTCGCAGGCAGTCACTTCTGCAACAAACTATTTTTTGTGTTGAATTTATATTTACTGACAAAGAAATAAAGGGAGACGAGTACAGATCTATGTCAAGCTATTTAGCTCTCGTCAGCAAGCCATACCCTTCTGGGATTTGAACCGGGGGTACTTACATATTAGGTAAATGTATTAACCTCCAAGCCACAGATTCTCCTCACTTTGTTGGCTATACCAGGGGAGGGATTAAATGTTTTTTTTTTAATCAGGGCAACCTGATCTACCCAAATATGGGATGGAGCATATTGCTTCTGCTTTTGCCTTTCAGCCCCAATCCAGGAGCCTTCGCAGGCAGTCATTTTCATGACAAACTATTTTGTATTATAATTATAATTCTTTATTGGCCAAGTGTGATTGGACACACAAGGAATATGTCTTGGTGTAAATGCTCTCAGTATACATAAAAGAAAAGATACATTCGTCAAGAGTCAATAATCATCAGGTACAACACTTAATGATAGTCATAGGATACAATAAGCAATCAAATCATACTAGGAAACAGTCAATATAGATCATAAGAATACAAGCGACAAAGTTACAGTCATACAGTCACAAATGGGAGGATATGGGCGATAAGGAGTGATGAGAAGATTAATAGTAATAGTAGTGCAGACTTTGTAAATAGTTGAACAGTGTTGAGGGAATTATTTGTTTAGCAGAGTGATGCCTTTCGGGGAAAAACTGTTCTTGTGTCTAGTTGTTCTTGTGTGCAGTGCTCTATAGTGTCATTTTGAGGGTAGGAGTTGAAACAGTTTATCTCCAGGATGTGAAGGGTCTGTAGATATTTTCACAGCCCTCTTTTTGACTCGTGCAGTATACAGGTCCTCAATGGAAGGCAGGTTGGTAGTAATTGTTTTTTTCTGCAGTCCTAATTACTCTCTATAGTCTGTATATGTCTTGTTGGGTTGCAGTACCAAACCAGACAGTTATAGAGGTGCAGATGATAGACTCAATAATTCCTCTGTAGAACTGGATCAGCAGCTCCTTGGACAGTTTGAGCTTTCTGAGTTGGCGCAGAAAGAACATTCTTTGTTGTGCTTTTTTGATGACATTTTTGATTTTAGGTGTCCATTTTAGGTCATGTGATATAATAGAACCTAGAAATTTGAAGGTCTCTATTGTTGATACTGTGTTGTCTAGTATTGTAAGAGGTGGTTGTATGGGAGGGTTTCTTCTAAAGTCTACCACCATTTCTAAATTTATACTTACCAACAAAGAAATAAAGGGAGACTAATCTAGATCTAGACTAGTCTCCCTTTATTTCTTTGTCGGTAAATATGAATTTAACACATTCCACATTGATCTATATCATATAACAATCCATGACTACAGTGAGCACAAGCGGGGTTGCTTTTTATGAAATATGGCTGTTCTTTCTTCCAGAAATGATTTCATGTTATGATTTTATTCAATCTCAGGAAGCGTCTGGCAGCACCTTTTCCAGCTATCACCTTTGATTAAAAGGCGTCAACTTTCCCGAGGTGCAGTTCAGAAAAGCCAACGTGTTTTAATCAAATGCATTTGTTGAAGGTGCTGGCAGATCGGGGATTTTTTTTTTTTGGTCCTACAAACCAGTGTTTTTCAACCTCCACAAAAACCCGGGTGATGATAGGCTTGGGAATGTATGTTTGTACACATATATATTTCTTTCACAGCCCATCACTGGCTGTTTCCTGAACAGCAAAATAACTCAACATAGCATGTTGCACCTTCGTTCGTAGCAGCCTTGAATCCTGCTTTTCTGCAATAGCAGGATTTGCATTCTCCAGCCTCATCTGCAAACTTAACAAATTTAAGAGGTGTGGACTTCCAACTCTCAGAAATCCCCAGCCAGGAGGCTGGGGAATTCTGGGAGTTAAAGTCCACTCCTCTTAAAGTTTGCAAAAGAGGCCAAGTTTGAAAGTGCTTGCTAAGTTTGAAAAACATCGGGCTAAACCAGGGCTAAAGAAATCTCGGGATAGTTTAACACCACTTGCATTTGAAATTATTTTACAAAACGAGATCAAGACTTTCTCCTCCCATAGAGATAGGGAAGACAAACGACTGGTTTGTATTGCATTCGTTTCCGTGGCCGATGCGACATATGCAACGTAAGTGGAAGGCACAGCCCGGCTGCCCTCAAAGCACTGAAGGGGAGAGCTGCTTGGGGAATCTCCTTCAGGTAGCCACATAAACCCCTGCAGAATTCCATACAATGCTTCCAATACGACCAATGCTTCCCCTTAGATTCCCCCCACCCCTTGCCCCGCAAGGTCCGTTGGGTGCCGCTAGTGTTTTTCTCTTTGCAGACCTACGAACGAACCTCTTTGGAATCAGAGCAGCCCGCCGGGTAAGAGGTGGCAAGAAAGCTGCGCGCCGCGCCCTTCCCTTGCCCGCCACAAAAATGGCGCCGGGGATCACGTTGGCGTCATCAGTCGCGACTGTGACGCAAAGGCATTGCTATGACAACGGAAAAAGACGCCGTTGGTGAGTTGGGCGGCGGGTAGATCGCATGTTGCGGTTGCCGGTAGCCGCCTCGGACGCCCCTCTTCCTCCAGCAAGGCAGGACGGGGGCAGCAGTGGAAGCTGCACCCCCCCCCCCCCCACCCCAGTCGAGCTTCTGTTCCTTTCTGGACTCATTGAGTAAAGGCGGAGTAAAGCTGGAGTAGAGGCGGAGTAAAGCTGGAGTAGAGGCGGAGTAGAAGAATCCCTTGTCAGTGCCTTCAGGAAACCCCCAAACAAAGCAACCTGGGGACCAGTTGAGCTTCATTGGAGAGATCCAACCACAATTCCCCATTGTAAGGTCTACGTCTTGGCTTGAGGGGGGCTGTTGGAAGCCCCATGCTTTTAAGATCAGGGTCCTCATTCCAGCCTCCTACGGCATTTTGGGAGCAGAGGAGCCTGGCTTTGTTAGGCTGAGAATGAGATGGGGCCGATTGGCCAGGTTAACAGAGAGTTTAACTGTGGTTTGTTGCATCAACCGCAGTTGGTTGGATGCCCAGGGTGCCCAAACCATACCTGAGTAGCCCCAAGGCCTCTTCTCTTGAGTTAAGGGTTTGTTTTTTTAATCTCTTTTTAATTCCTTCTTTTTATAGTGATTCACAGAAGGTCACTCTGCAAATCGGGCAGCCGTTTAAGAAATAAATAAATACAATGAATAAATTGCTAGCTTAAATGACTTCCATTTTTACAATATTCTAAGCTGCAGCCAGGCGAACTGTAGTATAGGATAGAGTAGGAACCCAGCAGTCATGGCTTGGTTGTTAAACTATGGTTTGAAAGTCATAGTTGATTACAAGGAATGAATCGTGCAGAAATTAAATAATGTACTGTAATGTGCAGTCCCTCCTTGAGTTAGGTGGATGGTCATCTAGAAATGGATGGACAGACAGATAGGTTAGAGAAACAGTGATAGATAAATAGATACAGGAGAAATAGAGAGATAGAGATTGTGGATTAGATGGATTGGATGGATGATGAGTGAGTGGGTGGATGGGGTGTTCTCCATGTGTTGGACAGAGAAAAGTCAAGTGATCAATAAACAAGTCTTCATTATTATTATTTGCTCCTTGTCTTCTCCTTAGGTTGTAGCTACCTTTCTATACTAAGGGATCCTTCCTTCTCATGGCTGGTTCACCTTCCTTTCCCATTGAGCCACCAGGCAAAACAGTCAGTATCACTGTGCTGGAAGGCCATGACTTGGTAATTGTCCTCTTTTACTTCGTGCTGGAATTCCTGGATTGAGGATCATTAGAGTGTATCTCCTGCCTGTATGACTATCATCCCATCATGTTCAGGGGGTTTTAATCAGAAAGATTAAATGGCATAATATTTTAATAATTGACCCAGATATTAATATCTTATTTTCCAAGTTATTTAAAAAGCTGGTTAGTGGGTTCTGGATTTATTTGCTTTGAGATTACTGGTCCGTCTGTAAATTTGTTTGGGATGCTGCTGATTACCTTATAGGAAGAAGAAACATTAAATTGCTTGAAAGAAGCTGCTTTATTATTATTATTATTATTATTATTATTATTATTATTATTATTATTATTATTATTATTATTATTATTATTATTATTATTATTTGTTGTTGTTATTTATTTATTATTGTTAATTGTTAATTATTTTTATTATTATTATTATTAAAGCATTTTGCAGGTTTTATTTAATAGCTCTGAGATTTTACCCAAGCTGGTTGGGTAAATCCAAGATCAAGAAAAAAAAGAGAGAGAGAGGGTGGGAGGGAGAGGGAGGAAGGAAGGGAAAGGGAGAAGGAAGAGGAGAAAAAGAAGAAATTAGTTTTGCTCTGGGAGGTGATGCTACCCTTTGTCCTGTCCTCAGTATTGTGGTCTCCATTCTCTAGAAAGGCCTCAAGGGAGACAGTCCGGTTACATTTGTGCGCATCGAGTACAATGGCTTCGTCCTTTGTGACTCCCCCAAAATGGACGCCTCTGCGGAAGGAAGCGTGAAGTATAATTTCACCACCTCTTTTGACACCCACCCTGAAGGCTTCCATACTTTGGATGATATTGCCCAGAAACCTGTGATATGTGAGTAAAACGACCTCTGCCTTTTTTTTTTTTAGCTTTAACCGCTGGGAAAGAATAGGTGCAGGTAGTTACAACAGTTCCATTTAGTGACAGTTCAGAGTTACAACGGCACTGGAAAAAAAATGACTCATGACCATTTGTCCCATGGATGACCATTGGAGCCTCCTCATGGTCATGGGATCCAAGTTCACCTTCTTGGGAATTCACATTTAGGACAGTTGCAGTGTTCCCGGGGTTTTCTCCTGAAAAGCAGAATCAATGGGGAAGCCGGATTCACTTAACAACCATATTACTAAATAAATAATAAATTCAGTAGGCAACGGTGGCAAGAAAGGTTGTAAAATGGGGCAAAATTCACTTAACAATTGTCTCACTTAGCAACAAAAATTTTGGGCTGAATTGTGGTCGTATGTCGGCTCTCTGTAGTTCTCGACTTGCAACCCAATCGTTCAGTGACTGAAGTTAGGACAGAACTGAACAAAGTGGCGCATAACCGTTTCCTGCACTTACGACCATTTAAGCATCCCCATGATCACGTGATCAAAATCCGTCCGCTTTGCAACAGCCGTGTGCTTCTGACGGTTGCACCGTGCTGTGGTCATGTGATCACCCTTGGTAACCTTCCCAGCAGGCTTCCGACAAGCAGAATCAACCGGAGAAGTCAGGTTCGGTTTACGACCATGTCATCCCCTTAACAACTGCCGTGATTCTCATAGCAACTGCAGGGTGGAAAAAGAGTGCAAATGGGGCTAAACTCACGTAACAACTGCCTTGCTTAGCAACGGAAGTTTGGGGCTCAATTCTGGTCATACGTTGAGGTCTTCCTTTCAGGTTTGCTCAGCCATTTGGAGGAGGTAAAAATCTCTTTGGCGGGCGATGTGTTCAAGTGGAGGCTTGTTGGATCTTGTTAGAGATGCTCCTGTTTGAATGTGTACACTGAGAAGATTCAAGGCCCGCTTGAACTCTAGCATTTTAAGTCTAGCTCAATAAAATTAAGGTCATACAGGTAGTTCTCTTGACTTACGACTGGTTCGAAGTTAGGACCGATCCAAAAAAAGGGGGGGCTTATGACCCAGTTTTGAAGATCCGATAGTTGGATCCCCTCCGTAATCACAAGACTGAACTTCAGGGGCTCAGCAACATGCTGCTTTTATGGCCATGGTTTTGCTGGAAACTGGCACATCCATTTTCTGGCAAGATTGTGCCCATAGCAGGCCATTGTTTTTGCTTTATGACCACTTCAAAAAACATTGTAAAATCGTGCCGATCACGTGACTGGCATGTGTTTTATGCCCATTGCGACATACAATGATCATGGTTAGGCTCCCTTATGTAGAGAGTAACCAGTAAGTGCTTTGCATTCAAACGTTACAGACAGCCTTAATACAGGATGTGTGCAGCAATTGTAGCTTATTCAACAAAGGCTTGTTAAAACAAATTGTGGCATGCCGCAATGGTTGAATGACAGGAGTGAGTAGTGAAGTGGTTATAACTCTTTCTGAAAAGCAATCAGGCTGTAAAGTGATATTGATATATTTTGTGCTTGGTTTTCCCAGTCACTGTGATTGAAGTCCTACCAAAGGAGAAGAAGCAAAAAGATGAAAAAGTGGTGTCTCTAGGACAGGCCGTGGCAGATCTTCTCCCTCTCCTGCAAGGTGGGTGAAAGGATAAACCTGTGGTGGAATATAGTCTGGAATTGCAGAGAGCAAAGAGCTGGTGGAGGATGGATTGTCTGGTAGGCTGGAAGAGGACAGAGATGGACCCTTCCTAGCATTTCACAGAGTGCATCTATAGTTATGCAGATAACTGCTTTAGTCCGGCAAGGTTCTGTCTCTCGGCGAACAGCAATAAAGAAGCTACTCAGAAATAGCTTCATGGTTCTTGGTTCTTTGGCCCTGACAAGCCAGAGTCAGTGTGTCAACAGGCCGACATTTTTTGGTTCTTGCACAAAAGAAACCTGCATTGTACAGAAATGGACCTCTTCCAAGTAACTGTGTGTAGATCTTCAGCCCTCATGTCCTTGCTGTAATGATGCACATTCTCTCACACTCTTTGATAACGGTAAGTATTTCATCAGTGTTTAAAGAAATTTGGCTAATCATTTTTCTCTCTTCCAAAATGAAAGTTTTATCATTGGCCTCAGATTGCCCCAATGTCAGGCTTGTCCCAACTTGGACATTTAGGAAAGAAAGACACTCGACTCCATTCTTTGAGGTGAAAGGTTCTTTTACTAAAGTCAAGCGGCAACAGCATAAGCAAAACCAGATCTGCATATTCCCACGCAAAGGCCACAGTTTTCCCATCTCTCTGGCCCTCCTCCCTTGACCATCAGTGTCCAATAGTATCCGTCCTCAATGTTTTGGAAACGGTTTTGAGGTTTGGTGCCTCTTTGGTGGAGTTTCACATTCTGTTCCCATGACTCCATCCTGGTTCATTCCAGATTGGCACCTCTGGTTTCTGTCACCCCCACCTCCTACTTCCTTCCTTCCCAACTTCCCCATTTTCCTCCCATCTCCCCTGTGTTTTATGGCAGGATGCCAGCTAGGCAAAATATCCTGAAGATGGCAGACCTGACCTCCTCCCTCTTTTCTCTGCAGGATTGTGTACGTTCAACGCAACACTTCCTGTGCATCCATTGCCTGGTTCTCCTCTGGATACCCTCCATCCAGAAATCAAGGTATTTATTAAAACAACAACAACAACAACAACAAAGAGTACAGAGCAGGGGTGGGATTCTCCCAGTTCAGACCGGTTCTATAGAACCAGTTGTTACGATTCTGTGCAGGAGAACTGGAAAATCATGCCCCTGTCTGGCCCCGCCCCTCTCCTCCCAGTCAGTCCTTATTGTGCATGCGCGACATCGCGCGCATGCCCTACATCTCTGACTGCGTTCTCCCTCTCCCAGTCACTCCTTAAGGTTTTTTTTCCTCCCAACGATCAGCTGTTCCAATGATCAGCTGTGCTGGGATCCCCCTCGCAGTCTTACTGCTTCGCCCAAGAGGCCTCCCTGAGGCCCAGGAGGCGCTCCATTTTTTGCCTTCCTGGGCCCGAATCACATGGCTGCACCCACCCAGTCATATGGCCATGCCCTCCTACCTAGCCACGCCCACAGAACAGATTGTTAAAAAATTTGAATCTCACCCCTTGTATAGAGACATGCTTCCCCTATCTCAGGAGAGACTCGGAAGGACTTTAGGTGGAATAGAAGGTCGATCATTGATGGCTGAATGAAATCTTCAACGTTCATTGTGAAAAAATTAGTAGAGTGCTTAGAAATGTAATTTTCCCCAGTTTGTATATTTGCTACATCTACCTTCAGTTTGCTTTGATTTTGCAGTCTTCTATCGATATCCAAATATCTGTCCAGGAGAGCTTACTGACTCCAAATCAACTATCCGAAGGCAACCTGCTGAGAGTGACTGTCGAAGCTCTCTATTCTGCCCCTGATGCCTTCCTCTCCACCGGTCCCCAATATAATTACATGGTTGGCTTTCAGGTGCCAGCAGTTGGTGAGGTGAGTTGACGAAATCCCAAGTTCTTTTATTCCTTTTTTTCCTCCAGGTCTGTTTTTTTTTCCCTTTTTCCTTTCGGTCTGTCTCTCTTCTGAGACCCGTCTGAGTTTATAAATGAAACTACCTTGACAGAGTTAATTAACTGAGATTCTCCAGATCCGGGTTTCGTGCATGTATGGAAGAGATTAGCTCGGGTAGGAAACAGGAACTTTCTCTGAAGAAATAATTGTGTGGTCTCCATGCCAAATTGATTTTTTTCCTAATGTAGAGAGTAACCTAGAGCAACCTTCTTAAAAACCTCATTTTGTCTGAAATGATATAGGGTTTCCTTCCTAAGCAGGGGGTTGGACTAGAAGACCTCCAAGGTCCCTTCCAACTATTCTATTCTATTCTATTCTATTCTATTCTTTCCTATTCTGTTCTGTTCTTTCCTGTTCTATTCTATTCTATTTTTTCCTATTCCTATTCTGTTCTATTATATTCTATTCTATTCTTTCCTATTCCTTTTCTGTTCTGTTCTGTTCTTTCCTATTCCTATCCTATCCTATCCTATCCTATCCTATCCTATCCTATCCTATTCTATTCTATTCTATTCTATTCTATTCTATTCTATTCTATTCTATTCTATTCTATTCTATTCTATTCTATTCTAAACCTTTGTTGTGTTAAATCACAGAAATCAATAAAGTCAAAAACTGGATCCATACATTGTGTTAAACACAATGGTTTAGGATGTGAACTCAGATATTATAGTTTGCAAACCCTGGTCAATTAATATTGCACAAAACTGGCTTATTCAGAATCTGCATTCATGAAGAGCAGGGAAGAACCAGTGTGAAAATTTGCTTGTGATGCTAAAGTTACATTACATGTAAGCAGTTTCTCCATTTTCTTTGTAAAGACAGAAAAAAATGGAAACTTGCCTTACATACCTAAGATTTAAAGCTCCTTGCAAATTAAAGAGCTGATATATTTGTTGGTTTAGTTAGTCCCCTTTCTGTAACTATTTTAGAGAATGTTTTCCAAGATGTGATTGTGTCCAATTTATTTTTCATCGTGTACCATATAATGGCTGAGTTCACAGAAGACATTTAATTTAACCTGATTATAAATTAAGCACTTTCTGAGCTTCCATAACTCAATGTATAATGACTAACCAAATGGGTTGGTCCATGCAAGCACCGAGCAAAGCAAAAATTTGACGTCATGGATGAACGTGTTGTGAGAATGCAACAGCTATCTCTTTGTCACTGTATCAATGACTTGTTAACTTTTTGAATTCAAAACATTTTTCCTGGGACCTTTCCAGAAAGAATGCCCCTTCCTGTACAAGAATGGGACCCTGAAACTTGGCAGTGAGAGAGAACCTCTGCCTCGGCCCAAGAAGTGGCCAGTTGCCAACATTTTAGCTCCTGGAGGACAGAACATCCCAGATGCTTTCATTGTTGGCGGGGCCTTTGAGGAGGAAGATGGAGAACTGAATACCCCAGAGGTGAGTATGGCAGAGCTGAAGAAGCAGATTCCTTTGAACAAGCTTTGTGGGCCTCCAGATGTCGCTCAGCTACAATTCCCAGCTCTCTTCCCCTTTGGCGTTCTCAAGGAGAGTGTAGAACCACCAATGTCCCAATTGCCACCTGTTCCATCCACCTGGGCCTGGAAGAACCACTGTACTAGATCAACCCAATGGCTTCTTTCTCCCTAGAGTCCTTTTCCTCTAGCAACCAAGGATGAACATAGATTTGGGGTGGTCATGATACCCAGGCCATTGTGAGCTTCATTGTGCAAAATAGGCAATATCAGTTGATGGCTAGCGTCTTCCAAGGCCAGGTGCCCCCTTGCTTCACCTTATTCCTCCATCAGAAGAAAGATTGTCCCTGCTATTGGTTGTTCTTCTTTTTAGTTTTTCTATTTCGTGGTTTTTTTCCCCGCTAGTCCATCAACAAATACTGGTTCCAGTCTATTTACTTGATCTCTTGAGTTCTAGTCCTGAACAGACTGGGTCATTTCCTCCTCCTCCTCCTCCTCCTCCTCCTCCTCCTCCTCCTCCTCCTGTATCATGTTAATTTTTTCCCCTAGTCCATCAACAAATACTGGTTCCAGTCTATTTACTTGATCTCTTGAATTCTAGTCCTGAACAGACTGGGTCATCATCTCCTCCTCCTCCTCCTCCTCCTCCTCCTCCTCCTCCTGTATCATGTTAATTTTTTCCCCTAGTCCATCAACAAATACTGGTTCCAGTCTATTTACTTGATCTCTTGAATTCTAGTCCTGAACAGACTGGGTCATCATCTCCTCCTCCTCCTCCTCCTCCTCCTCCTCCTCCTCCTGTATCATGTTAATTTTTTCCCCTAGTCCATCAACAAATACTGGTTCCAGTCTATTTACTGGGTCTCTTGAGTTCTAGATCTAAACAGACTGGGTCTTTTTCTTTTCCTTCTCCTCCTCTTCCTCCTCCTCCTCCTCCTTGCCTTCAAGTTGGTAAAAGCTATCTAGACAAGTCCCTGGGGTTTTCAAGGCAAAATATTCAGAAGCAGTTTTTCCTGTGCCTTATTCTTCCCAGGACTGGGGGGTGGAATTGCCACCCAGCCAGCTTTGTGCCTAAGCCAAGACTGGGAATCCTGGCCTCTCTGTTTCAAGCCTTATGCCCCACTCTCTCCTTTTCTTTTTTTAAGGACCGGGAAAGCAGGATTCAGAGTGAAACTATTAAGAAACGGATCGTGTGGGACTTGGAAAGGCGTTGCTACCTGGATCCTATAGCTGTGCTATGGTGAGAAAACTCATGTCATTCTCCAGCAATTCATAATTTAATGGGATGCTTTATGGGAGTCAAGCAATTAAGAGCAGAGAGCTGGAGATTTTACCTTCAATTCATACTCCTGGCTCACCTTCTCCAAGTTCTCTAACGGAGGCTGATCTGGACTTGCTGTATGTTTATTAATGAGTTCCCTGAGCTAAAGCTCTGCATAAATATTAATAAGCCTCATTACAACAGACTTGCTTGTACTGGCATTTGTCATGCATTTTGCATATTTACTACTTGCTTCTCCGTCCAGAAACTCAACCGAGTTTATTTATTTATATCCCACCTTCATTATTTTTATAAACAACACAAGGTGGTGAACATATATAAACACTCCTTCCTCCTCCTATTTTCCCTACAACAACCTCGTCAGGTGAGTTCAGCTGAGGGAGAGTGACTGGCCTAAAGTCACCCAGCCAGTTTTTCGGGCCTAACACAGGACTAGAACTCCCAGTCTCCTGGTGATTGGCTCAAAAGTTAGGTTTTCTTTGGGAAAAAAAATCCAACCCAAGCATCTTTGTCATGATGGTCATTATTGTTGTTATTATCTTTCTATCCTGCCTTCGTTTTGTACCACTTAAGGCGGTACATATACGATGTTCCTGCCTCCTGTTTTCCCCATGACAACTCCGAGAGGTGGATTAGCAATTTTTGCCATCCCTTTGTTCTTTGCATTTTGGGATGCTTCTGCTTGTTGTTTTATTATTATTATCCTTGAGATAGTGACATTATTTGATGGGTGGTGTGTTTTTTTTTCTTTTCTTTCAAGAATGGGCATTGGAATTTCATTTTAATGTGTGACATTGTGTACACAGAAAAATAAGAATAAAGCTTATCCTTTATCCTTTGTCCTTCATCCATATCCTTTTCATTATCTTTTTCCTTTATCCCTATCCATTATCCTTATCTTTTATCCTTATTCTTATTCTTTATCCTTTATCCATTATTCTTTATCCTTATTCTTTATCAGTGATGGGATTCAAAAAATTTTACTACCAGTTCTGTGGGTCTGGCTTGGTGGGCGTGGCAGGGGAAAGATACTGTAAAATCCCCATTCCCTCCCCACCTCTGGGGGAAGGTTACTGCAAAATCCCCATTCCCTCCCCACCCCCCTAACCTGCTTTCCAGCTCCGTTCTCCTGTACAGGGCAACCAAAGAAGACCCAGCCGATCAGCTGGGACTCAATGGGAGGCAGGGAATAGATGGGGGCGGGGCCAGTCAGAGGTGGCATTGGCTGGTTCTCCGAACCTACTCAAAATTTCCGCTACTGGTTCTCCAGAACTGGTCAGAACCTGCTGAATGTCACCTCTGTTCTTTATCCTTTATCCATCCTTTATCTTTATCCTTTATCATCTTATCTCATCTTATCTCATCTTATCAACATCTTATCTTAATCTTATCTATCTTACGTTGTTGGCTTTGAACATCCAATCGGAAGCATATCAGTGCTGACCATTTAATGCATACTGCATGTTCCCGCCTTTCCCATCCTTGTGGCGTTGGTACAAATGTACACACTGCCCTTTTGAGCATCAGACAACAAAACGATTGTAATCAGTTTGCTCTTGGTCCCTTCCCGCTTGACAGCTTTCGCAGGCGGATTGCCGACTGTCGGTGTTGGCCCGTGGAAATTACTAGAGTGCCACTGGTCACATCCACGAAAGTCAAAGCTGGCAAAGGAGACAAGGTAAGGTGCTAGTTTCATCATCGTCATCTTCATTGTTATCAGGATTCTGGCAGTTACTCCAATTAAATCATGAGCCTCGAGCCACACTCCCCAAACGAAAGAGGATTTATTTGAAGCTACCATTCTGCGTCAGGCACTAACCTGGGCATAGCCAACTCTGATACATAATTCACTGTCACCCTTGATCCTGCTTTCCCCCCCACCCCTCTGGGTGTATCATCCAACGAAACACGTCCATAGCCAAGAATCATCAATCATGCTCTCCAATTAGATTTTTGCTCGGCAGAAGCTTCAGTCATCTAATCAGTCATTGAAGAAAATATGAATGGAATGTACTTTCGATTCCACACTGCCACCTGCTCTTTAAAACTCCCCCCCCCCTTCTTTCTGTTGTCAACTATAAAATGTGTATACAAAATGTTTTATATTGTTATATATTTTTCCTTCGCAAAAAATATTTAATTGGCTCAAGACAGCAAACATAATATTCCTCCCTTCTATTTTTCTCACTGCAACAACCCTGTGAGGTGGGTTGGGATGAGAGGGAAGGACTGGCCCCAAATCACCCAGCTGCCTTTCATGGCTCGAGGTGGGACTAGAACTCACAGTCTCCTGGCGAGTGCGCAAAAAAAAGAGATCGTAAAATCAGTCACACAAGTGATCCGATATATGACCATTACGGATTACGGCAGTGATGTGCAGACTCTATTAAGGCCATAAATCAATTACCTGTACAGGTAGTCCTTAACCTACGACCACAATTGAGCCCGACATGTATGTTGCTGAGTGAGAAGGTTGTTAAGTGAGCTTTACGACGTTTCTTGCCATCTTTGTTAAGGGAATCACTGCAGTTGTTAAATTGGTAACACGGTTGTTAAATGATTCCGGTTTCTCCATTTTACTTTGCCTGTCAGAAGGCCGCAAAAGGGGATCACACTTGCAACCATCACAAATGCGAGTCAATTGCCAAGCATTGGAACGTAAATCACATGACCCTGGGGGGGGGGGCGGTGCTGCTGCAAAGGTTGTAAGTGTGAAAAATGGTCATAAGTCACTTTTTTTTTCAGTGTCGTAACTCCGAAGGTTCACTGAATGAACTGTAGCAAGCCGAGGACTATACTGTGCTCCATTTGGGCTGCCGTGACTACCGCCGGGGAAGGTGACGGTTTCCTCTGTCCTCTTCTAGGGCGGTGGAGCAGTTGCCGGAGCAGAAGAAGATCCCATTTCCTTCCACGGTGTGGCTTACGTCAGCTTAGTGCCTCTGCTGTATCCCGGGGTGAAGCGGATCCGGGGAGCGTTCCGCGTTCTTCCTTACCACGACAGTGAAGTCTTCGAAAAGGTAACAGCTTTCTTTGCGTGGCCGATTGGTCGAGTTTCTCTTGCTTTCGATTTCGGTCGAGTTTCTCTTGCTTT
>NW_020716750.1:446309-468764 GCF_900518725.1 Notechis scutatus
ATAAATAAAGATGATGCTCTCCATTTTAGGTGGATACCAAAGAACCTGATAACCCTGGTGTTTCTATGCCCTCCTTCAACATCACAGCGATGATTTCCTGAGGGGAATCTTTTTTTCCTTTTCTTTTTTTCTTTCCCTACCTTTCCTTTAGGACTTTTCTATGATATCCAGGAAAACTCCATTCGAGTCGAGATGGCCTTCCATGAGGCTACCAAGCTCCAGAAGGCCCGTCTGCCCAAAGAGAAACCAAGTCCTCCGAGCACAGAAGAAGTACCGGTAGGAAAGAAGAGGATGTCGTACATGCCTTCGCGGATGCAGTCCCTGCTTGGCCCGGAGGAGTCTGGTAAGCTGGAGGTGCCCACGAGGGCCGACAAGCCACAAACTCTACCACGTTCTCCAAAGCGTTAGAGGTCGTCCTCGACTTAGCAGTTCATTTAGTGACCATTGAAAGTTGCAACGCCACTGAAAAAAGCAACTTATGACCCTTTTTCACATTTATGACTGTAGTCACATGCTTTCCATTCAGAGGCTTGGCAACCGATTTATGACGGCTGCAGTGTCTCGGGGTTACGTGATCCTCTTTGGCAACCTTCTGGCAAGCCAAGTCCATGGGGAAGCTGAGCCGATACACTGAGCAGCCCTGTGGCTAATTTAAGAACTGCGGTGATTATCTTAACAACGGTGTCGAGAAAGGTCGTAATGTGGAGCAAACACGCTTAAGAAATTTCTCACTTAAGAACATAAATTTTGGGCTCCGTTGTAGTCGTCAGTCAAGGACTACCTGTATAGGAAAAAAAAAGGATGCTTGGCCAAGAATGTTTGCAGGAGAGCCTATTTTGAACTGCTTCCCCCAATGTTTTCTAGGTCAGGGGTCTCCAGCTTTGGCAACTTGTGGACTTCAATTCCCAGAATCCCTTGGCCAGCCCTGCTGAATTCTGGGAGTTGAAGTTCACAAGCCGTAAAGTGGCCAAGGTTGGAAACCCCTGCTCTGGGTGGACCTCCATGATGATGTTGAGTCTGCAAGGAAAAACCCAGATAAAGTTAACCTTCTTTTTTGGCCTGTCCTTGTGTTCCACTCCCCCATTTCCATTGCTAGTGGAATATAATATTTATTATTTTTGGATACATCCATCAATAGAAATCAGGGAGGGGCAAAACATTTTGAGTTTGAACCATTTCCACTGGAAGAGTTCCTACTCTTTGAGTGCAGAACGGTGGGTCTGGAGGCGACAGGCTGGGGCAGTCTTTCTATTATGACCTTGAGGGCCAAATAGCTGTTTTCACATCCAAGATGGGGCACTTTGTGGTTCAAACCGAAACCTTCAGATCGGGGCCGCAGCTGAGAGTCAAAGTCTTCTGCACAATCAAATCTGATTGCAGATTTGTAAATATGAGTGAGATATTTATTGTATTTTTTGAGGTGCGACTTAAATGTACCCAGACCTTTCTTTGATTTGTAAACGTTTCAGTTGTTGCTCAGCTGCCAAATTTCTGGGTCACAACACCAGAGGAAATACAGCTATGCCTGCCAAAGTAGCCAGATGTCATCCTTTCACCTTTATCCTGGTGCTTTTGAGTGCTGCAGCCTTTCTGTTGTTTCCATGGTAACCTCTCTGCATTGAGAAACAGACTGCCCTAGGTCCAGCTTAAATTTGGCATTTACAGAGTACGGTTATGGATCCAGGAGACACGGTTTGGGAATTATCCTCTGTGTTACCCTTCCTTGGCAACAGCAACAGCAGTTAAGATTTATATGCTGCTTCACAGTGCTTTCCAGCCCTCTCTAAGCGCTTTACAAAGTCAGCCTATTGCCCCCAACGATGCGGGTCCTCATTTTACCGATCTCGGAAGGATGGAAGGTTGAATGAACCTTGAGCCAGTCAGGATCAAACTGCTGGCAGTTGGCAGAATTAGCAGAATATACTGCATTCTAACCACTGTGCCACCAGGGCACCTCAGACCCATTATCCTGGGCCCAGGAAAAAGCAATCTGGAAAAACAAAGAGAATTATAAGATTATTATAGAATTACAGAATTATTATAGAATTATAGGGGTGGAAGGGACCCAAGGCAGAAGACATTATCCCATCCCAAACAAATGATCTATTTTTGAAAACCTCCAGCGATGAAGCACCCACAATTCCAGGAGGTGAATTGTTACATTCATGAATTGTTCTCACTATCTCGAAATTTCTCCTTAGGAATTGGCTGATGGTGACAGTCAGTGAAGAGCTCTTACCTTGACATTGTTCCCATTGAATTCCCTTGGCCAACAGACTGCACACCCCATAAATTAACTCAGAAAGTTAACTGAGCTCCTAACCAGTGTTAGACAAGTTGTAAGCCTGTCGACTGGAAGGTCGGCAGTTTGAGACTCAGACACTGCATGACAGAGTGAGCTCCCATTCCTTGCTCCAGCTCCTGCCCACCTAGCAGTTCAAAAGCATGCAATGCAAGTAGATAAATAGGTACCACTTGTATGGGAAGGTAACGGCATTCCGTGAACCTCGCGTCTAGTCATGCCAGCCACATGATCACGGAGGTGTCTTCAGACAGGTGGCTCTCTCTGCTAGGAAACAGAGATGAACGTTGCCACTAGAATTTGACTTGACCAGAGAGAGGAAACCTTTACATTTTAGTCTAGATGGAGACTTTCTGCTGAACATTGTTCTGTAATCGAGTTAAGAGGCTGGTCAAATCAGGCTTGTGTCAGCCTTGGAAGGCATATTTTACTTGGAAGCTTCAAGGCTACCACATTCCATGCCTTGGAATTTGGGAGGAGGGATTTCATAGTGAGGTGGAAGATTAGACTCAACAACACTTTCTCAGAGAGTCAAGGACATGTCACCCTGCACGTGGAAAGGAGTGTCTGGAGGGATGTCTCCAGTTGGGACGAAGGTTTGATTGGGCCATGTGATGGACTGGTAGGTGCAGGGGATGGATCTTCGATTTCTCTTTTGGGAAGAGAAAACCCGGAACTCTCAGATTCAAGTTTTTCCAGCTGTGCCAATATGACAACTCTAATGAAGTGGAACTTTGAGGAAATGCCTGTCTCAGAGTTTATTGGTTTGGAGTTGGTTAGTTGGAACGCTGACATTAACCCGAATCTCTACCTCTACCTTTTGTGTCCTCATATGGGTTGGTTTCCTTTTTTACCTCCAGAAGAATCTCCAGAATCCACGGCAAAAGTCCAAGGAGAGTCCTCGGAGCCAACCAGTTCCCTTCGTGCACCCGAAGAGGATACCATACCTAAACAGTTCAAGCGATTGTCCATTACACCCAGTAAATTTAGGATGAGCACTCACAGAGGTAGACAATCTTAGGGAATAGCTAGAGAGAACTCGTTGTGAGGGTGGAGGTTGGTTCTCCAAGCTTGTGGGTTGGTTTCCAAACGTTTTGTTACCATGCTAGGTAATATCTTCAGCTGAGTTTAGGGGAGGCCTATGTTCTTGTTGTGGTTCGCCAGCAGCCTGTGCAGATGGCAGCGGAATCGAACAGTGGGGAAGAACAGGGACCAGTCTGGGAGTCTGGGGAGGACTCGGACGAGGGTCCTGCGTCCGATGCAGAGATGGGGCCAGGACCATCTGGGAGTGGGGTGCTGCTCCGGAGCCTCCAGAGTCTGGCAGCAGTGAGGCAGAGGAACAAAGGGGGCCTGTTCCCAGTGCGCGTGTGCGCAGAACTGCTAGAAGGCAAGAACAGCTGAGACAAAAGGGGCGACTTGGGAGTAAGGCTGGGAGGTGATTGCCCCTCCCAGAAGGTATAAAGGAGGTGCAAAGGTAGAGAAACCTTTGCAGGAAGCAAAGTTGTTCGTTCTGTTTGGATTAATCCTTGAAGCTCTGTGTGGACTTTGTACTTCAGTTGGTTTTTTTATAATTCATTTGGCACTCTAGTTGTTGGCAGCAATTCAAAGGAGATAAAGGTGGGTGCTTATCTCGAGGGACTGATTGGGACTCATTACCGGCTGGGAATGAAAATCATTCCCAGTGTTGAAATAAAACAAGAGTTGTTTTAACTAATCGTGTGCTTAATTACGGTCTCGGGAAGCCTTGGTCAGAACAGTTGTTCTGTTTATAACAGGGGTGTCAAACTCAAGGCCCGGGGGCCAGATCCAGCCCACAGGGACTTAGATCTGGCCCATGCGGGAGCCCTGGGAAAAGTGAAGGACGGGCCCGCAGTGCTTCTGCCAGCAAAAACGTGGCCCTCCCAAGCTCCATTTTGGTGGCAGAGGGTTGCAGGAGGCCATCCCAGCCAAAAATGGAGCTCAGGAACCCGTTTTCTCTGCCACAGGTGCCCCTGACGCAAGTGATGTCAAGCTGGCCATGTCCACCCCGGCTCCCCGAAACATAACCCTGATGCAGCCTTCAATGAAATCGAGTTTGACACCCCTAGTTTATAACAAAGAGCTCCTTAATCTTTGTGAGGGCCTCTCCTTTCACGTCCCAAAAGTGCTTTTCCAAAAGGCAGCTAGGTTTTCTTGGATTTCGTCTGCTTCTTGGATGAACCCCCCCCACCCCCCAAAAAAAGTCCAGTTGCCTTTTGGGAAAACATCTTTGGAACAACCACGACCTGGATGATTGAGAATCTCCATAGACGCCTCTCCTTTCATCTTACATTCAGGTTCCCCCCCTGTCCCTCCCTCCCACCTCAGTGTCACATGCCAAGAATTGTGTTGCGTGTTCATTCTCCAAAGCCTGATAGCCCCAGCATCAGCTAGGGTTGGGTGGGCACAGGTTGGCCATAGCAGCCTGGTGGTATTGTGCCAGAAGTCCTGCTCCTTTTGGTCTCCCCTGTCCACATCTCACACACATACACATATGCTCACACACACACACAAGGCCCAGAGCTTCCAACGCAATGCCACAAACTGCATTTGTCACTCTGATGAAAGTGGCAAGAGCTTGCTGACACGGCTGCACAACTTGAGGTCCAGCTGGAAACTCCATGCAGGCCTGCTAAGCAAGGTTCCAGAACTGAAATTATATTAACCCAGCACTAGGGAACAAAGAAAAATGGCTGATTCTCTGTTTCCAGGTAAGGTAAAGTAAAGTAAGGTAGGGTGGGTGGGATGAGATGATGTGACGATGAAATGAGATAACATTTATTATCACTTTTTTTCTGTGAAAACACTGGCACAGATTAAAAAATGAAATTCTGATGCCCGCTCTCAAATGAAAATATATATAGAATCAATCAATCAATCTATCTATCTATCTATCTATCTATCTATCTATCATCTGTCTATCTGTCTATGTCTAATCTATATCTCTGTCTATATCCTATCCACATATATATGTGTGTATGTGCATATATATATATGTGTGTGTGTGTGTGTGTGTGTGTGTGTATACACATATACACACAGAGTATATTAATCACAGATGTAGAATACATAGTGGAAAAAAGAGTCTTCAAAGTTTAACAAGATTGATACTCTATGGTACAAAGCTACTACGGAATCTCATTCTGCTTCGGATACCACTAAGCCCCCTCGCAGAATATAAGAAAGAAAACCGGTCATGGGGAGGATATGTAGCGTCCCTGACAATACTCCGGACCCTGGTCAAGCAGTGCTTATACGCCATGTCCTGGATAGAAGGAAGTGAGCTTCTAATAACCTTTTCTGTTGTCCTCACCACTCTCTACACATCCAAAGCTAAAACTTCCAAACCACACAGAAATATATGACGATGCTTTCAATCGTCCCTCTAGAGCAGGGGTCTTCAAACTTGACAAACTTGAAGACTTATGGACTTCAACTGCCACAATTCCTGAGCTGGAGGTGGCATTCTGGGTGTTGAAGTCCACTTAAAGTTTGTCAAGTTTGAAGACCCCTGCTCTAGAGAAAGTGGTAAGGACAGGAGAAGGAAGAGGTGCTCTTCTCATGCAACGCAGAAAATGCAGGCGCTGCTGTCCCCACTTCACCAGCATCTTACTCTTGAGCAACCAAGCTGACCTGCTATTTTGGCGTTTCCTTCAAATTCCTTTCTCTCTCGGTTTCATTTCAGAAATGCCCAAACCTGCTGCCGTTGTGTTTGAACCAGATCTGAGCCTGTTCATGGTCCCCCAGCAAACCACCTCTATTTTCATGGAAACCATAAAATTCCTCTTGGATGTCAATGCCCTTCAGGTGAGTACAGGGTCAAACGAGGTTGGAGGAGACCAGGAAAATGTATAGGCGCATTGCGTTAGGCAAGAGTGCATCCATCCATTGGGGTAACAGCCAACCCTCCCTCTTTCTGCCACAGAAGCAGACGGGAGGATTAAGGTCACACAAATTTATTTTGTGATGGCTTTGTGGAGGGGATGATTGAGAGAGACTGACATAATGAGCAGGAATGTTTTTATTAGTCCTTTATTTAATTCATTGATTTATTATTATATTATCGATTATTTTATTATTTGGAATTATTATGTTCCATGGGTTGATTGCTCTCACTGTCAAAAAATTCCTCCTTATTTCCAGGTTGAATCTCTCCTTGACCAGTTTCCATCCATTATTCCTTTTCTGGCCTTCAGATGCTTTAGAAAATAGCTTGAACCCCTCCTCATCTCTCTGGCATCCCCTAAAATATTGGAAGGCTGCTATTGGAAGGCTGCTATACTAGGATGATGAGGGGACTGGAGACTAAAACATACGAAGAACGGTTGCAGGAACTGGGCCTGGCTAGTCTAGTGAAGAGAAGGACCAGGGGAGACAGGATAGCAGTCTTCCAATAGTTGAGGGGCTGCACCAGAGAGGAGGAAGGGATCAAACTATTTTCCAAAGCATCTGAAGGCCAGACAAGGAACAATGGGTGGAAACTGAACAAGGAGAGATTCAACCTGGAAATAAGTAGAAATTTTCTGACAGGGAGAACCATTAACCCATGGAACAGCTTGCCCTCAGAAGTTGTGGGAGCGCGATCACTTGAGACTTTCAAGAAGAGATTGACTCCCATCTGTCAGAAATGGTGTAGGGTCTCCTGCTTGGGAGGGGGTTGGATTAGATGACTTACAAGGTCCCTTCCAGCTCTGATTATCTGTTATCTGTTACGTCTCCCCTGGTCCTTCTCTTCACTAGACTAGCCATGCCCAGTTCCTGTTTTTTTTTCCTTTTACAAGATCCTTTTCCTTTTTTTCCTTTTAAAAGCCTTTCTCTAGCAATGAAACTTGGTAAAACCGAGCACTTGCTGTGCAGCCAGAATAAGCTGCCATCGCACTGATATATTGTTTTGAATCTCTCTGCTGTCTGTTCGCCAGGCCCAGCAAATCACTGTCTTGAGTTCAGACAAAGGGAAAGCATCATGGGGTCAGGCAGCGGATTCCTCAAGCTGTTTTATGACACTAATGACAAAAGAATACTGCCTCCAGTTTCAGTCAGCACATTACAAAAAAGATGTTTAGACCTTGGAAAAAGTGCAGAGAAGAACAACTGAGATGATTAAAGGCCCAGAGACTAAAACATATGAAGAATTGCAGGAATTGGGTATGGCTAGTCTAGAGAAAGGAAGGATTAAGGGGTGACATGATAGCAGTATTCCAATATTTGAGAGGCTGCCACAAAGAAGAGGGGATCCATTTATTTTCCAAAGGACGTGTAGCATCCTTCGATTCCCCACCCATCCTGTCAGAGCTAAAAAAGCTTGCCTTCAAAGAAAGACAAGAAAGTCCAATGGTCTCCTGAAAAAAACATCTTTGGGACAACCATGACCTGGGTGACTGAGAATCTCCGTAGATATTTATTTTCCAAAGCACCAAAGAAGGCAATACAAAAAAACAAAATGGGTGGAAATTAATCAAGGAAAGAAGCAACCTAGAACTAAGGAGAAATTTCCCGGTAGAACAATTAACCAGTGGAACAGCTCGCCTCCAGAAGTCGTGGGTGCTCCAACACTGGAGGGTTTTAAGAAGAGACTGGACAGTCACTTGCCTGAAATGGTATAGGGTCTCTTGCTTGAGCAGGGGGTTGGACTAGAAGACCTCCAAGGTCCCTTCCAGCCCTATTCTGTTTGATTGAGAAAATGACTAATCTTTTTTTTAAAGAATTGACTCCCACTGGTTCCACAAAATTGCTTTCTCCCTTCCCATCTTTTCTCTTTTGTTTTGACTTCACTATTCGGTAAAAAGGTCTCACGGTTAGACCAAAGTAGACTTCTTTGTCTGCTTTACAGGTAGTCCTCATTGAACAACTGGCCAGTCAGCAACCAATTTAAAGTTATGACAGATTCCCCCAAAAGCTACTTATGACTAGGTTTCAGAGTTCTGATGGACACAGAGAGAGGGAGGGAGGGAGGGAGGGAGGGAGACCAAGTCACATGACTATATTTCAGATGCTTGGCAACCAGCTGACTTTTGCGGTTGATCGAAGCATTTTGCAGTCACATGATGTGATTTATGTAGGGGAGGGAGGTGTTGCCAGCAAACTATTCCCACAGGAATTTGTTTTTCCATTGGTTAGCATCATTTGGTTCATATAGCAATAGCATTTAAAGAGCCTCGGTGGCGCAGTGGTTAGAGTGCAGTACTGCAGGCTACTTCTGCTGACTGCCAGCTGCCTGCAATTTGTCAGTTCGAATCCCACCAGGCTCAAGGTTTGACTCAGCCTTCCCTCCTTCCCAGGTGGGCAAAATGAGGACCCAGATTGTTGAGAGCAAGAGGCTGACTCTGTAGGCTGGTTAGAGAGGGCTTTAAAACATTGTGAAGCGCTATATAAGTCTAAGTGCTCTTGCTATTTAGGCTTATATGCCACCCCATGGTGCCTTATAGAACTCGCTAGGTGGGTGACAATGTCAGTATTATTTGCGTATTGCCCCCAAACAATCTGGATCCCAATTTTACCAACCTCAGAAGGATGGAAGGCTGAGTCAACTTTGAGCCTGTCAGGATTGAATTCCAGATGGTGAGCAGAGTTTGTCTGCAATGCTGCACTTTAACTGCAGCACCATCAGGGCTGCTATCATGTGACAAACATGCTCATCAGCGTTATATGTTCCACGTAATATATAATAGCATCCCATTAATGTTCTTAGCCTGATCTTGTTAATGGTCCTCATTTGGCAGGTGTGGTTTTTTTATATTACAACGAAGCATAATAAGTTTGAGTGGTGCAGTGGCCTAGAGGTGGAGCTCTCGCCTCATAATCAGGAAGCTGTGAGTTTGATTCTAAGTAGAGGCAGATATTTCTCTCTCTGGGCACAATAAGAATGTATCTTCTGGAGAGAGAGAAAAAACCTCCACATTGGTGACAGGAAGGGCATCTGGCCAGTAAACCCTCAGCTCCATTCAGCTGCCCAGACTCCACCCCACAAGGGATTATGGGGTCGTTAAAAAAAGATGAATGAAGTATAATAAATTTGCAAATTACTCAATGTTTGCACAGCTTGCGTTTTTTAGCAGATTTGAACCCGTTATTATCAGACTCTCCATTCGTGATGAAGAACTTGCTTGATTAGTGCAAAGGACTAGAAATGTTAATCCAAGACACTCCCAGTTCCCAGAGAGGCCTCCCTCTCCTGCTCCCATCTGTAGGGCAAGAGGTAGTCCCAAAAGAGACTCCCAGGAGTAGGAAAATGATGACTAGGCTACTCAAGGGATTCCAGTGGTCCTGCAGCAATGATGCAGCCAAGGGTTGGCTCTCTCCTTCCAGTTTGTTCACAGGGCGCTGGCGCACGAGTTGGTCTTCCCTCAAGGAGGCCCCAGCTGTGATTATTACTTGGTGCTGGCCCAGACCTACATGCTCAAGAAGGAATATGTCCAGTCAGAAGAGAGCTTGGAAATGGCTATGCAGATTGATTACCTGGTGCGTATCTCCCATTAGCAATTTGGGACTCTTTAATTACCCAGAGTAACTTGATTGATTGATTGATTAGATTTGTGTGCCTCATCCAGAGGCAACTTGGGCAGCTTACAAGTCTTAAACTTGCCAAGTTGGAAGACCCTTGTTCCAGAGCATCTTCCCATCTAGTGGACTACAATTCTGGAATTATCCTGCCTCTTGGATAGAATGAGCTCTCCTTTGTCAACATCCCTGAATGTTTTAATTATTTCAGAATTTTCCACTCACCGCATCCCCATTACCTATTTAGGTTTTAAGGGGGAACGTATTGATTCGACCAGGATGACATAAGATCTCCTGCCTTGGCCAGAGAGAGTTGGACTAGAAGATCTCCAAGGTCCCTTCCAGCCTTATCACCCTATGATCCCTTGCCGGTCTCCATAGGTCATGCTTAACCCCTCCATTTCTCTGCTCCCTCCCTAGAATCCAGAGGTCTGGGCTCAAAAAGGCCACCTCTCCTACTTGACAGGGAATTTCAGTGAAGCAAAATCCTGCTACGAACGCACCATTAGCTTTGTGACGGACGCGAAGGATATGCACACTGTGTATCTGCGATTGGGCTCCATCTACCTGGAAGGCAAGGAGGTGAGAAGGTAGAAATGGGACCAATAAGGAGATCCTGGTGGATTCATTGACTTGAGATGACTGCCCCATAGAACTTGGGTGGGCAGAAACATTGTCTCAGTTCTACCCAAGTCCGGATGGCTCCCCCCCTCCCATTCTGCTGTTATTGAGAAGGGCCATTAAGACCTGGTTCCAACAGGAGAGAACATTGGTAGCTCAGGGTTGAACTGTAAGGCCCTTGGAACTTGTTTTGTTGCTGCAGACATTTCTCTACCCAACTAGGTAACATCATCAGTGCTAGAGGGGAATGGGATTTGCTCTCTGTTTATATGTAATGGCCAATAGAAGAGACTATTTGTACCTTGGGTTGAACTAGGGAGTCCTTGGTAATGTCAGCTTTCAAGATCTTCTACCTTTGCTTCACATCTTTCGGCTGCTATAAGTAACGGGGGGAGGAGGGGGGACAAGTATGGGAAGTGAGCTGGAGGTGTTGCACACTACTACTGTATAAACTGAGGAGGGGGGAGAATACATTCTTGCTTAGGTTTCTATTTCTTGCTTAGCTTTCTCTTCTCTGCGCAGCTGCAAACCTTTATCAAAGTATGCCATGGTCAACGGACAGAAGCCTCATCACCCCCTGAAGATGTCCACATGATGACATTCACAACTTTTAATTGGAAGAACCATTTGAACTATTGGCGGTGGGAACGTTGCCATCACTTTGTATATGTGATTTACGTGCCTATTTTCTCAGTTTCAGAATTCTCTTGTTGCTACCACTTCATTTCCAGTAAAAGATATCTTTTCTCTAACTAAAAGAGTCTAAGTATTTCTTTCTTGGATTTTGAATGGAGCACCAGCTGACATTATTCTGAATCTGAGAAAATAGGCGCGTAAATCACATATACAAAGTGATGGAAACGTTCCCACCCCCAATAGTTCAAATGGTTCTTCCAATGAAAAGTTGTGAATAGCATCATGTACTCTCTGAACTTACTTTCTTGTGGACATTTCATGACCCAACTAGGTAACATCATCAGTGCTAGAAAGGAATAGGATTTGCTCTCTGTTTATATGTAGATGCCAATAGAAGAGACTATTCGTACCTTAGGGTTGAACTAAGGAGTCCTTGGTGCTCTCTGAACGTGATTGTTTTCTTGCAAACATTTCATGACCCAACTAGGCAATATCATCAGTGCTAAAAGGGAATAGGATTTATCTCTGTTTATATACAGGTGACTTTCCCTGTCAGCGTTGACTGGAGCATTCTTGGTGGTTGTTTGATTGGGTGTTTGTGAGTTGGTAGCTCCTTGGTCCTTCACCAAGGGGAGACCTCTTCATCACATTTTCCGTTTTCCTCTTTTAAATTTTACTGATTGGATTGTCCCCATTTGATTATTGTGAGCATCCAGATTTGCTGAGAGTATAAAATAAACCAACCAACCAACTAACCCACCAAGGAAGTCTGTGATAGCAGCCCTATCCATGGAGGCTTCCAGGAGCAACAAAACGGATTAGGAAATTTGAAAGGGAGTAGATGGATCTCATCTTCCATGTTGTGCATTTTGTCCAGTGAAACTCCTCCGGACTTCAGGTACTTCAGGGGTACAGGAGAGTTGTGCAAAGCTTTCTGCCTTCCAATGGCCGTGAGTTGCAAGTAAACCTTTCAGATGCTTTCAGCTCAGAACACAACCTGTCTCTTTGGAGAGTGTTGTTTTCACACTTCAGGCCGTTGGAGAGTTCTGAGCAGTTCCGGGTTCTATGCCTGGATTTATGTTTTGTGAGTTGTGGTTGAGTAACTATTTTCTTTTGAAACGTTCAGTCTTGTCTACACAACGGGAGGGAATGTTCCTGTCCCTACTGCTGTTGGCTTAGACCTGATGGAGGAATGTGATGGTTGTGTATTGGGTCAAAATAGCAGATGATTCAGTGTTGGCTATCTATTGTGGACACTGCACTATTGCTAGAGGGAAAAGAAGAGGATTGTTGCAAGCAGTTAGCTAACTAATTGCTAGTCCTGTTAGTGCCAATGTATACTGTAAAGATAATGATCACTATTATACTATGTTGAGAAGTTGGGGTTGATTTGTTGAGTTTGGGTTTTGCTCTGAGGCTGGCTAGTGTTCAGTGTTCTTGTTGCTTTGTGCAACCAGGACAGCAGACTAAGAAACAATTATTTCCCATAAAAGTAATTTTACGATCATTTTAATAGTCATAACAGCTTAAACCAGTTTCTTCTCCCTCCCCCCCTCCCAAAACTCCTTCAGACAGAAGAAAGAAACAAAAAAAAATTATACTTTTCCCATGTGGGAGAAAATACATTCCAGCCATTGGTCAAAGCTAATTTCATACTTAATCTTTCCGTAATGCTTCCCTTCACCTCTGAGTTTTGGAACTTGGTTTTTTTTTTCTCATAGCCAAGATGGGTTCTATCACACCCTCCTGTGTTCTGTGATGATTTTTATCAGTTTTATGAGCCTTCTCTAACCGCCTGCCTGAAGCAAGTCATGTTCAAACAGCTGCTAATAACCTCTTTCCGTTTGGAGAACTGCAGGCCTTGATTGTCAACAAGCAAAGAGAAGCCATCCTAACTTGCCACAGCCTGAAGAGTAATTCTCTCTCTCTCTCTCTCCTTTTGACAGTATGACAAAGCCAAGCACATTTACCTCCTGGCAAGTAAGAAATCACCTTCTTGTCTCACCTGGCTGGGAGTAGGAATCGCTTGCTACAGGGTAAGTGATGGAGCCCTTTTGGCCTCCAGATTTGTAGAATATAGAATAGATTGGAAGGGACCTCAGAGGTCTTGTAGTCCAACCCCCTGCTCAAGCATGAGCAACCTTGTACCATTTTAGACAAATGGCTGTCCAATCTCTTCTTAAAAACTTCCAGTGTTGGAGCATTCGCCACTTCTGGACGCAAGTTGCTCCACTGATTAATTGTTCTCACTGTCAGGAAATCTGCCTATCCCAGGTCCTCGGGAAGGACTCACTAGGTGAACAAAAAGTGTCAGATGCAATCTAATGCCTGGCTGAATGTGTGAGTAATAATAATAAAGGAGGAATGGAAAAAAGCTTTCATGAAATGACTTCAGAAAAGTCTGTCCCAAAGGTAGACAACCTTCACTCTGTCAAGGACCTTGGAATACTCATCTCTAAAGATCTAAATGCCAGAGCCCACTGTAACATTGCCAAAAGGGTAAGAGTTGTTAACCTAATCCTGAGTAGCTTTTTCTCCTGTAATATTGCACTATTAACTAGAGCATACAAAATATTTGCTAGACCAATTCTAGAATACATCTCACCTGTCTGGAACCCGCATTGCACATCGGACATTAACACAATCGAGAAAGTCCAGAGATATTTCACGAGAAGAGTCCTCCATTCCTCTACTCGCAACAGAACACCTTATGCCACCAGACTTGAAATTTGAGGCTTAGACAGCTTAGAAGTACACCGCCTTCAGTCTGACCTAAGCATAGTACATAAAATTATCTATTGCAATGTCCTACCCGTCAATGACTACTTCAGTTTCAACCACAACAATACATGAGCATACAATAAATACAAAGAAGGTTAAAGGCACCAAACTCGATTGCAAGAAATACGACTTCAGCAACAGTGGTCAATATCTGGAATACACTACCTGACTCTGTGGTCTCTTCCCCAAACCATCAAAACTTTAACCTTAGACTTAGACTGTCTACTGTTAACCTCATCCCATTCCTAAGAGGTCTGTAAGGGGTGTGCATAAGCGCACCAACATGCCTACCGTCCCTGTCCAAATGTTCCTTTTTATTCGTATCCATTTCATGTATTAATAAGCATGTTTGTACTTATATCTGTTACCTAACACATGCTTGATAAAATAAATAAATAAAAATAAAATAAAAAGGTTTCTCTCCTTTTTAGACCTCAGTGGAAAACAGAAAGCTACCCAGAAGTGGATGGCTTCTTTTAGTCTCACTCTAAGGAAATTTCTCCTGAGTTCTAGGTTGGTTCTCTCCTTGGTTAGTTTCCATCCATTGTTTCTCGTCTTGCCTTCTGATGCTTTGACCCCCCTCTTCTCTGTGGCAGCCCCTCAAATATTGGAAAACTGCTGTCATGTCAAGCCTAGTCCTTCTCTTCAATAGGCTAGACATACCAAACTTCTTCAACTGTTCATCACATGTTTATGTGGTTGTAGTTGTACGGCTGTAGTTGTAAATGAGTTAGAATGGAAGACTGAGTGGATAGCATGTCCAATTCTCCATTTTCCTCATCCCTCAATGGACAAGAACCATCAATGAAAAAAAGTTGACACCTTCCAAAAGTCATGAAGTTGCAAATCCTGCAGCATCCAGAGGGCAGATGGAATGGATGGCCTACAGCTTTCCTTAGAGCCCTGAAGGTCAGAATGAAAAGTTAGGTTGACGTTAATGAAGACTCAATCACCTAGGCCAAAAGTATCTAAAAAGGTTAAATCATGGCTAGGCTAGTGGAGAGAAGGACCAGGGGAGACACGATAGCAGTGTTCCCATATTTGAGGGGCTGTCCCAGAGAGGAAGGGGTCACCTGAAGGCCAGACAAGGAATCATGGATGGAAGCTGAACAAGGAGGAGAGATTCAACCTGGAAATAAGGAGAAATTTTCTGACATTGAGAGCAACCAACCAACGGAACAGAAGTTGCCTTCAGAAGTTGTGGGAGCTTCATCACGGGGAGCTTTCAAGAAGAGACTGGACTGCCCTCTGTCAGAAATGGTGTAGGGGGTGGGGGTTGGACTAGATGACCTACAAGGTCCCTTCCAACTCTGTTAATCTGTATCTGTAAATGGCAATTGGACCATAGTTTGTGAATCTGAGACATTTCATTACTTCATCAGTCAAATTTAAAAAAAAAACAGGCAGAGAGTCAGGGAGTCATTGGAATGTACTAAATCTTATCACACCAACTTCAAGGAATTTCTTCCCTAAATGTATTGCAATATGTAAATGAAGATTCTCTGACTCTTGGCCTAACTATTTTTTTTTTTTTTTTAACTGATGAAGTTCCTCAGATGAGCAATGAAATATCTCCGATTCCATAGGTAGTTTGCAACTTACGACCATAATTGAGGCCAAAATTTCTGTTAAGTGAGACATTTGTTAAGTGAGTTTTGCCCCATTTTGAAACCTTTCTTTGCCATAGCTGTTAAGTGAATCACTGCAGTTGTTAAATTAGTAGCATGGTTGTTAAGTGAATCTGGCTTTCCCCATTGACCTTGCTTGTCAGAAGGTCACAAAAATGGATCACGTTATCCCGGGACACTTGCAACCGTCATAAATATGAGTCAGTTGCCAAGAATCTCAATTTTGGTCACATGATCATGGAAATGCTGCAAAGGGGGTAACTGTGAAAAATGGTCATTAGTCGCTTTTTTCAGTGTCTTTTTAACTTTGAACGGTCACTAAAATGAACAGTTTAAAATCGAGGACTACCTGTATCTATGGAGATTCTCCGTCATCTAGGTCATGGTTGTGACACAAAGGTTTTTTTTTTTTTCAAGAGGCAACTGGACTTTCTGGTTTTTCTTTGAAGACGTTTCGCTTCTCATCCAAGAAGCTTCTTCAGCTTTGGACTGGATGGTGGGGAAGGGAAGGACACCCAGTCAGAGCTGAAGAAGCTTCTTGGATGAGAAGCGAAATGTCTTCAAGGAAAAACAAGAAAGTCCAGCTGCCTCTTGAAAAAAAAAACACCTTTGGGACAACCGTGACCTGGATGACTGAGAATCTCTACAGACGTTTAGCTATGCAATTTGGGAGGGACACGCTTGGAATGGTGTGGGGGTAGCAATGGATTTCCAGAGGAAAAATGGCAGGAACCAGGAGCACTAACTCGGGTGACCCTGAGGACACAGATAAACCTCCGAGTGGCCTCAACGACCCTCTAAACGGATGCAAATGACCAGCTGTCTGCAAGGAATATAAATCCTTCCATTCCTCACCATCCAGTCAGAGCTGAAGAAGCTTCTTGGATGAGAAGCGAAATGTCTTCAGAGAAAAACCAGAAAGTCCAGTTGCCTCTTGGAGGACAAAAACACCTTTTTTGGAGAGTCTCATATTCAATTTGCCACGGTTTATCATTTTTCGATAGGCTGATGTTGGTTTTTTTATGTAGCTCAAAGAGATGGCCGAGGCGGAGGATGCCCTCTCTGAAGCCAATGCCCTCAACAACAGCAATGCGGAAGTCTGGGCCTACCTCGCTTTGGTCTGCATGAAGGTGAGTCTCCAGAGGTCGGTTTCATCCAACCGCTAAGGATCTCCTCTTCTCTGGAATCCTAGGATTTGTCAGCCTTGGAAGCCATATTTCCCTCGGAAGCTTTGAAGCTTCCACGTAATTTAGTGCCTGGGAAATTGGGAGGGAGGATTTCTTAGTTGAGTAGAAGATTAGACTCAGCAACATTCTTTCTCTGAGAGTCAAGGACATGTCGCCTTGCACTTGGAGGGGAGTGACTGGAGGGATGTCTCCAGTTGGGATGAAGATTTGGTTGGGCCGTGTGATGTGCAGAGGATGGGTTTTTGATTTTCAGTTGGGAAGGGAAAACCCGGAACTCTCAGATTAGTTTTTTTCCCAGATGTGCCAATATGACATCTTCAATAAATTCTTACTTGGATGAACTTTGTTTCTGAGTTTTGAATGAAATGGGGAATTTCACTGGACCACTGACAGGATTGAGATTAGGGTTAGAGTAAGGGGCTTCTCTGCAGATGAATTCAATGCTCTTATGAGTGAAAAATGGCTTCTAAACCCATTTGAAGTCCTTTTCCAGGTCAAATGAATGGATGGAAGGAAATTCTCAGACGAGGCAGAAATGTAGAAATGCATTTTCACATCAGACCCTACCCCCTTTCCTTTTTCTCGGTTGCCTTTCTTTTTCTTTACACTTCTCAATTTGATGAGAGACTTTCCCCTGGGGGATTTATTCCTCCCATTCCCTGTTTTCCTTTAAAAACACCATTAAGCTTTTCAGGGTTTCTCTTGCCTTGTCAGAACTTGTTTAGCACAGATTTCTATTTTCCCCCCCTTTAGGGCGGAAGACAACTGGAGGCTGAACAATCCTATAAATACGCTGTCAAGGTTGGTCACGGGTTTTTCCCCCCCTCGTTCAAGCTATTTTTATTTTTATTTTTAATACAACTATTCCATCTTCAATGGAACAGTGTGTGGTCTGGGTACAAACCTCTTTGTTAAACAATAATCAAAGTTACCACATCCTTCATTACATATTAATTCTACAATATTTAACATAGGAATATCCACCTATTCATTATACTAATTGATTATACAATATTAACGTAATAGTATTCAACATGATAGTCATCATATTAACTTCTCTCTTTTAACCAGTGGTGGGATTCAATTTTTTTTACTACCGGTTCTGTGGGCGTGCCTTGGTGGGCGTGGTGTGCCTTGGTGGGCTTTGGTGTGCCTTGGTGGGCGTGGCTTGGCAGGCGTGGCACGGGGAAGGATACTGCAAAATCCCCATTCCCTCCCCACCCCACTAACCTGCTTTCCAGCTCCGTTCTCCTGTGCAGGGCAACCAAAGAAGACCCAGCCAATCAGCTGGGACTCAGGAGGCGGAGAATAGAAGGGGGCAGGGCCAATCAGAGGTGGGATTTGCCGATTCTCCGAACTACTCAAAATTTCTGCTACCGGTTCTCCAGAACATACTTACATAAATATTAACAAGGAGGCATTTTTCATTTGTCTTACATTGGATTGAAGTAGGGTTACTGCCCTTTCCTTCTCTGAGTATATTTGACCGATGTTTGAGTTACCCGTTTTCCCTTTTTGTTGCAGTTGGAGTTGGACAACCTGGATCTCCTGCAGGAGGTCAAACAAGTCCAGCTAGAGGTTGGCTTTGGTGACCCATCGTTCTGATCGCTTCTTCTGCTGCTACCTTCTAAACAGGGACCGACATCCACCATTTTACAGAGCAGGGAGGTAGGGCCAGGTTGCCAGCCAACTTGTGCCAACTATCAGCCCGGAGGGGTACTACCACATTTTGAAACAAGAAGTCACCGGTTGTTTCCAGAGCTTCCATGAAAAGTTTACAGGGCGTCTTGTAAGGCGGTTAATGAGCTCCTGGGATTTAGAAGAAGTAGATTGCAGAGATTCTGTTCGTTTTGTGGAATATCCAGCAATGAAATTACAGTCAGCCATAAGGCATCTTACAAGGCATGACTTATCTCCAGGGGTTAAAATGCTAGAGTAAGTATTTTCGATTCCTGAAATAGAAAACCTCAGAATAACTCTAGCACAGTGTTTGTCAAGCTTGGCAATTTTAAGATGCGTGGACTTCAAACTCCCAGAATTCCCCAGCCAGCTATCCTATGCTATCTGGGGATTTCTGGGAGTTGAAGTTCACACATCTTAAAAGTTTTTCCAAGCTGGAAAAACACTGCTATAACACATCACAATAATTAGAAGAGCTTAGTTGGAGATGTTGGGAGAAGAACAGAAAAAGGAATTGGGGAGAGGGTTGGGTGAACTGCCTCGTTCAACATTTCTAGGTCTTCTTTAGTGCAAGTGGATATTACAACCCAGAGCAGGAGCAAGAGTAATTAATATATTGGGTTTTATACAAAATGTATTACCTTAGCTTCCCAAAATTATATCCATGAATGTGAGTTCTTAACAAAGGTTTCGATTCAGTTAGTTCATCCATGTAGTTCTCTGGAGATAATTCCCTCAGTCAGTTTTGACCTAGTGACCTCTTTTTGATCTAATGGCTATGTACATTATGGTTCCACGTTTATTTTATTCGCGACTTGTTTTTTTTTGTCTGCTTTCCGTAATTGGTTTGGCAGCACAGAATTTTGAAAGAGGAATCTAAACTATGATACCCAAGGATTCAACAACAGCAATTTGGGGCAAGTGATTTAATAAAATAGTTTGGGTCTGTTTATTGGTGCCTTTCGTTGGAAATAAAAAATCAGTAACTTTAGTAACCTTTCTGCCAGAAAAACATCCAAACTCAGGCTGCAATTGTTCTTTCTGTTATGTCCCATTTGCAAAAGAAACCTGCATGCAGGAGTTTTTGATATGCAAAGCTGAATTTCACTAATTGTTATACAAATTACACATGACAGAGAATTTCTGGGCCACATGAATCTGTTGGGAGTTGTCAAGCAATTTCCATTCATTCTTGAGCTTCTTTGTAGAGTTATTGCCAGCTATGTATTTCCATTTAAAGACTAATCTTTGCATGACAGCTAAAGTACTATGCCATTTTTTTAAATATAAATTTTATTTGGGTTTTCACAAAAAAACCATAATACAAATAAAACATCTTTTTTGAGAATAGCATGATCACGGATTATCACTTCTTCATACAGTACTATGTCATTTTTTCATGTCCCAGTTCATCTTTCATCTCCAAACAAAATAAGTTTACTTTTTTATTGCAAATACAAGAATTGCGAAGAGATGGAAACATTCTGTCCTGATTTAGGAATTCTCCCAACAGCTGAAAACACATTATTTAATTCCTCAAGCACAATAGAAACAACATCAATGGCTTAGTTGGAAAGCAACTGGGGTAGCTAAATTATGGTATCTTTAAACATTAGTAGTGAATGGATAAGGATTGTTTTTTCTAATGTTGCTTTCTGATTCAAGATTTCCCTAAGCAGATTGGATTTTAGCTGTTTTTACACACGTCCATTAGTCTATACTGGAGTAAAGGAGACATTCTGGGATGGAAAATAGGTAGTCCTCAACTTACAACTGCAATTGGGACCAGAGTTGCTCAGCAAAGTGGTTGTTAAATGAGTCATGCTTGATTTTATGACCATTTTTGCCACAGCTGTTAAACAGTTAAGTGCTTGATTTGCAACTGAGCCCAACATTTCTGTTGCTAAGTGAGAACCTTGTTAAGTGAGTTTTACCACACTTTACGATCTCTCTTGCCACCGTTGTTAAGTGAATCCCTGCAGTTGTTTAGTTAGTAACACAGTCATTAAATGAATCTGGCTCCCCCCATTGACTCAGAAGGTCACAAAAGGGGATTCCCATACCTCAGGATACAGCAACAGTCATAAGTATGAGTCATATTCCAAGCATCTGAATTGTGATCATGTGACTACAGGGATGCTGCAATGGTCCATAAATGTGAAAAATGATCATAGGTCACTTTTTTTTCTATACCATTGTAACTTCAGTCACTGTTGTAAGTTGAGGACTACCTGTAATGAATAGTTGAGCCAGAATTCAGGGGGCTGGCAGATAGTTAAGAAGCAGATGATGATAATGACAATTAATAATAATAATAATAATAATAATAATAATAATAATAATAATAATAATAATAATAATATGGTTCATTGACATTGCAATACCTGGTGATGCACGAATTGTAGACACACAGCAAGAAAAAATCACAAAGTATCGGGACTTACAAACTGAAGTTGAGCGACTTTGGAAAAAGAAATCGTGTGTTATCCCAATTGTAATTGGAGCCGTTGGAGCAATACCTAAAGGGCTGCCTCGCTATTTGGAAATCCTGAATTTATCAGACTTGAATACCCTGATTCTAGAAAAAAACCCACCCTACTTGGAACAGCTTATATCCTCCGATGCTATTTGAACAGTTTCTAGGTCCTTGGTTAGGACTTGAGCTGTTGAGCTACCAACCAGCCCTAAAGGCTGTGAATCTCACTAAAGATTAAACAAACAAACAAATAAATAAATAAATAAATAAATAATCATTTTATGTATATAAACAGTATACACATACAATGAAATTCACATAACACCATAATATATAATACAACATAATACAGAATAATGCTCCGTATTCATTTCAATCTTATTAAATTGGTGTTTCTCAACTTCAGCACCATTAAGATGTGTGGACTTCAACTCCCAAAATCCCCCAGCCAGCATGAGATTGAAAAACAATAAATACACGCGCAGCAGAGTCCAGCGCATTTGCAATTCTCCCTGTTAAACCTTGGCTCGATTGATATTTGAAGCCAGCATTGCAATCACCCGAAAGTGAGGGACAATCAACCAGTGGAACAATTTGCCTCCAGAAGATGTGGATGCTTCATCATCACTGGAGGTTTTTAAGAAGAGACTGGACAGTCACTTTTCTGGAATAGGGTATAGGTTCTCCTGCTTGAGCAGCGGGCTGGACTAGAAGACCTCAAAGGTCCCTTCCAGCTCTGTTCTGATTGATTGATTGATTGATTGATTGATTGGTCAGTGGAATGGGTGATCTCCAGAACTTGTGGATGCTCCATCATTGGAGGGGTTTATTTTTAGAAGACATCGGATAGCCACTTGTCTGGAATGGTATAGAATCTGCCGTTTGAGTGAGCAAGGGGCTGGACTAGAAGACCTCCAAGATCCCCTTCCAGCTCTATTCTGATTTTTTTGATGCCACCGACAGCTTAGCCTCCCTAAGCAAAAAGAAAAAAAAAAAAGGCTGTCGGTTCACACTCCGGCCGCAGAGGGCGCTCCAGGCAATACGCGGCGCCGTTCGAGAAGGCGGAAGCGGAAGCGGGAAGTGGGACGGCGGCAGCGCCGAGAAGGGTGGGAAGTGCCGGGACGAGCGGCGATCGCTGCAGCACCCCCCCCCCCCCCCCCCCCGAAGCCGCGGGGATGAGGCGGGACGTGCGCATCCTCCTGCTGGGCGAAGGTAAGAGCGGGGAAGGGGGCGGCCTGCCCGGATCGGGGCGGCCCGGGGGGGGGGAGTGGTGGTGGGAAGTGCCGCCGCGTGGGCGCTCCGGGTCTCGGGCGAGGGGGGTGTCCAATCTTGGAGCAGGCTGGCGAAAAGGGGGCGGGGGCCAGGAGGCCTGTGGGCGGGGCCAGGGAGCTGTGGGCGGAGTCAGGAGGCCTGGGAATGACCTTGGAGGAGAGTCAGGGGTGGAATCGGGACACGCGGGGAAGGGGAGATGCAGAGGAATCCAAGCAGGGTGGGGAAGTTGCGGGGAAGTTGTGTCCCTAAGTGGCCCTTGCTTGCTCTGGGTTGTCCTCCACTTTGGCTTGACGACTGCAATCCTCTGTCCCTGGGGCCACCCTTGGAGACCACCTGGAAGCTTCAACTGGTCTAGTA
>NW_020716750.1:472049-487567 GCF_900518725.1 Notechis scutatus
GATAGATAGATAGATAGATAGATAGATAGATAGATAGATAGATAGATAACAATAGCACTTAAGACGTATATACAGCTTCACAGTGCTTTTACAGTCCTCTCTAAGTGGTTTACAAAGTCAGCATTTTGCCCCCAAAAATCTGGCTCCTTATTTTACCCACCTCGGGATGGAAGGCGGAGTCAACCTTGAGCCGGTCAGGATTGAACTGCTGGCAGTGAATTAGTCTGCAATACTGCATTTTAACCACTGTGCTGGATGGATGGATGGATGGATGGATGGATGGATGGAAGGAAGGAAGGAAGGAAGGAAGGAAGGAAGGAATAATAATCCCTTGCGGGTGGAGTTTGGGCAACTGAATGGAGCTGAGTGTTTACTGGCCGGATACCAGTATTTTTCAGTAACTATTTTTGCCCAGTCTATGTAAAGTATGAGTGAGTGGTGCAGTAGCCTAGAGGTGGAACTCTCGCCTCACAGTCAGGAGGCTGTGAGTTCAATCCTGGGTAGAGGCAGATATTTTTCTCTCTCTGGGCACACTGAGAATATATCTGCTGAACAAAACTCCGCATTGGCGACAGGAAGGGCATCCGGCCAATAAACCCTGTGCCAGCTCCCATTCCCCCCTGATATAGCGTATACAGTATAATGCTCGTCTTTTGAGTAGAAAAAGGCCAGTTCAACCCAGCGAACCTGGCAGGCTCATAAAATCGCTGCTTTTCACTTTCCCCCAATGTATTTCTCGGGCTTGTTTGTGGGTTTTAAAATAAAGATGTGGAGGAGAGGAACTTCTTGAGCAAAGACAGAATGTCCAAGCAAAAAAAACCAAAAACATTCTGCAGACTTGGAGCTGCAGATGGAACTCCGTAATCCAGGACAGAATCGTAGCGTTCATTTCAGGAAGGGATTAAAAATATGGTATCTAGGAGTGAAATCAGGGTGGGACCGAATGAGTGCCAGAGAGCAAAAGCATTTCCTGCTTTTCTTTTCTTTTCTTTTCTTAGGAGGGAGAGAGAGAGAGAGAGAGAGAAAGCTTCTGTTTTTCCTTTTATTTCTTCTAAGAAAGCCATTCACTCTGGGAGCTTTATAACAAGGCTTACTTCATAGTACGCTAGGGTACCATTGTTAACCTGGTTGCAACTCTTCTTAAGCCACTTTTTTTTTTTTTTAATTAATAGGACCTTTTCTGAATGAAGGCTGAAGTAGTACTGCAGAGCCCCAGTTGACCATTTAACAGCCTGAATCTTCACCAAAGAATTGTTCAACTTGCAGTCTTCATGTTAAAGCCAATCCATCAGATATTTGTTCAACTTACAAAGTAGTGTCTCAGATACAAAACTGGGCTATTGTCTCTCTCTCTCTCTCTCTCTCTCTTTTTTTTTGGACAATGTCCTGAAACCACTCCACAAATAAAAGCTGAAATCTTTCCCCCGAGGCTTGCTGATGCACCAATGTTGTCCCCTTTTTCTTTTAAATGGCTGACTTTATTGAGCTTCTCTCGGGAACTTGATAGCTCTCCCATAGAGAAGCTTACTGTGACAAACACTTTGTTTCATGCCCTTCCAGATCCAGCCTCAGAAAAATACCTTTCTCTGAGCAAACAGATCGTTTTAGAACGAGGTGGGTACTCCCTAAGGAGCTTCAAACTCTAGCTCTGATCATTACTGGCAATTAATGATTTGCCTTTTGGCTGGAACACGATGAGTGGTGAAGCTCGAAACATCTGGAGAAGATCAGCTTGTCTATTTCTATCTTAAGTGCCTTGCTGGGGAGAGATCTTCCCCCAAAATAATCCAGCAAGGGAAGCATGAGACCTGGATTGTATGTGGATAATTCAGGACATAACAATAGCAGTTAGACTTACATACTGCTTTCCAGTGCTTTTACAGCCCCCTCTAAGTGGTTTACAGAGTCAGCCTATTTTCCTCCAACAATCTGGGTCCTCATTTTACCCACTTCGGAAGGATGGAAGGCTGTGTCAACCTTGAGCTGGTCAGGACCGAACTGCTGGCAGTGGGCAGAGTCAGCCTGCAATATTGCAATCTAACCACTGCACAATGGATGGATGGATGGATGGATGGATGGATGGAAAGGAAGGAAGGAAGGAAGGAAGGAAGGAAGGAGGAAGGAGAAAAGGAAGAGCAATAGCAATAGCACTTAGACTTATATACTGCTTTACAGCCCTCGAAGTGGTTTACAAAGTCAGCCTATTTTCCCCCAACAATCTGGGTCCTCATTTTCCCCACCTCAGAAGGATGGAAGGCTGAATCAACCTTGAGCCTGGTGAGATTCGAACTGCCAAATTGCAGTCAGCCGTCAGTCAGCAGAAGTAGCCCTGCAGTACTGCACTCTAACCACTGCGCCACCATGGCTCATGTTGGTGTTCAGTCACTAAGTCATGTCCATCTCTTCATGGCCCTGTGGACCAACAGCAGACCAGGCCCCATGTCCTCCTCCGCTGTCTCTCAGAGTTTGCCCAAACTCATGTTTGTTGCATCAATGACCCCATTTAATCTCATTCTCTGCCATCCCCTTCTCCTTTCTCCTCCCATCTTTCCCAACATCGGGGTCTTCTCCAAGATGAGAGGGTCTCATCCCTCTCTTCTCATTAGTATGTGAGCTTCAACTCCCTTCTGGACGTAGCACGGGGTTAAACTAGACAGCGCAAACTTCTGACTCGGGAACCCTTGGTGGGTGTTCTGGCAACGGAGATAAGCAAACCAGGGTGTTGCAGATTAATTCCCATAATCCTTTTACCGTGGTCCATAATATCTTAGGTTGGTGGACGTGATCCAAAACTGTTCATTGTAGCCAGAAGCAAACAAACTGCATTTTGGAATCAGAGCCAGTGACCATGTGTAAATATTGTGACGTTCAAGCGTGAGATGGCTGAATATGGATAGACCCAGGATGTTCACTAGCAGTTTTCAGTCAAAGGTTGAAGGTAGTTTTTTGGGTGGGGAATATATGTTTTATTGGTACATTTTCCTTTTAAAGTACATTAAAAAATTCCATGTCTATCTGAACAGCGTGTTGTCTGGGCACAATTAATTTTAAGTAAAAATACAACAATAACCAAAAATCATGCTAGTAATCTTAATAAACATATCAATATTAAAAACAACATAATAATTACTTTATCCACTTTGCAAAATTTTCAGTACAAATTCTAATTACCTTTTTAAATTCTGTTTAGTTTCCAACCTCTGCTTCTGTTAGTTAATTATTGATAGAATAAATCCCATGTTAAAAAAAATATTCTGTTTCTTCCTTTTCTTTTATCTTGTGTCGATCTAGCCATCTCAGCACATTCTAATTTTTTTTATTACACTTTCATCTGTCAGGACCTCGTCATTTTTCCATGGTTGTGCAAACACTATACTTGGTGCCGTTACTACGTGCACAATTAAGTATGTATTCCGTTTATTATACTGTTCTGGTACTGCCAAAGGTTGAAGTTTTGAGGTTAATAAGAGATGCTCCAATCCTCGCAACCCTTGATCAATACATGTAGTCCTGGACTTACAAGTGTTCATTTAGTGAGTGTTCAAAGTTACAATGGTGCTGGAAAAAAGCTGTCACGCCTCTGTTGGAGTCGGACTCCGAGGGAGAGGAGGAACAGCCAACAGGGAGTGGAAGTGTGGCTCCAGAGGTTGTGGAGGAAGCTGGGGAAGGGCCCAGGCCGGCTGGGCAGTCAGAGGAAGACCCAGGCCCATCCCCTCTTCATCCTGGGGCACGCAAGGAGGAGAGAATAAGGGAGAAACGTGAATGGCGTGGTCTGCGGGTGAGGAAGGGGTCCTGATCCCCTTCATGGGCTGCAGCTGTGATGTCTGTTTATAAGGACAAACTGTGCATGGGCCAATGCTGGAAACAAAGCGTGTTTTATTCTTGTCGGAGATTATCTGTGTTTTGGCTTCTTCCCAAATGGGGTGGCTGCGTTATCTGGTAGAAGTCTGCAATTAATCATCCTTGCCTGCCGTAGTAATTCCTTCAGTGTGGATTGTGTTGGGATTTTTATTTTGAATTAACTTTACTTTGGGTGCAGACTGCGTTTACTCCCTTTGTAAACTGTTTTCTTTAAGAGTTTGATTTCCAGCTGAGGATAATTGGACATTGGGGCCAAGTTAGAGGCATTAAAGGAACTTTATTCTATTTTTGTGACTTGGTTATTTTTGTGTCACGCCCCAGGTCATCACAAAAGGGGACTTAGGACCATTTTTTCACACTTACAACATTGCAGCATCCTTGAAGTCACGTGATCAACATTCAAATGATTGGCAACTGATTCATAGTTATGACGGTGGCAGCGTCTTCCTGGGGTTACATGATTCCCTTTTGCGACTTTCTGACAAGCCAAGTCAGTGGGAAAATCTGATTCACTTAACAACTGGGTTACAAACTTATCAATTACTGGGCGGTTTTCATTGAACAAGGGTGGCAAACAAGGTCATAAAATGGGGCAAAACTCACTTTACGAATGTTTCGCTTAGCAACATAAATTTGGGGCTCAGTTGTGGGTCGTAAGTCCAGGACTACCTGAATATACTACCTGCATAGGGAGCCCAAAATTTCCATTGCCAAGTAAGACCCTTATTGGGAGTTTTGCCCATTTTACAATCTACCTTTGCCACCGTTGTTAAGTGAATCACGCCAGTTATTAAATGAGTAGTAACTTAATGAAGTGAATTTGGCTTCCCCCCCCATTGACTTTGCATGTCAGAAGGTCGCAAAAGGGGATCACGTGACTCCCCCCAGGACATTGCAACCGTCATAAGTACATGCCAGTTTGCCAAGCATCCGAATTTTGATGACCTGGCCCTGGGGATGCTTCAGTGGTTGTAAGCGTGAAAAATGGTCATTTTTCCCCCCCCCGGTGTTTGTTGTAACTTCGAACAGTCACTAAATGAATGGTCGTAACTCGAAGACTACCTCTAACTCTATTGCTTCTCTCTCTTATAGCCCAAGTGGGGAAAACATCCTTGATCATGGCTCTGGTGGGTGAGGAATTCCCTGAAGAGGTGAGTGCAGGTTGCTGTTATTCTTATTCTGCCTGATTTTTCTTATTCTTAGTTTTATCTTCGTACCATTAAAGCTTTCCCATAGAGATATATAAGCAGGACAACCAAAAAGTACACTATGACATACAAGCAAAGAAAGAAGAAACCTTGCCGGATGGTAATAGCCTTGGATGTGTTGTGGTTAGCCGGCAGCAGGTGCGGACGGCTGAGGAGAGCGAGGTCTCAGATGAGGGGCCAGGACCATTAGGGAGTGGACTGCTGCCTTCAGAGGTTGTGGGGGCTGGCAGCAGCGATGAGGAGGTTCCTGAGGAGCCTGTGCCAAGTGCGCGTGCACGCAGGATTGCTCGTAGGAAAGAGCAGTTACAACAGCACGGGCAACTCAAGAGTAAGGCTGCAAGGTAATGGGCCCTCCTTCAAGAAGGTAAAAGGCAGCTGTGAAGCAAATGTTCTTTGCAGGAACCAAAGACGTTTTGAAACTCAGCCTCGTGGACATTACAGTATCTTAAGTTGGTATTGGAAGACGGGTTGTGAAATATTCATTATCTGTGATTCTTGGCAGTCTTGCACAGTTTTAGCAAGGTTTGTGCTTATCAAAGTTAATTAGTTTAACCGGGGATTCGTAAGACTCATTAAAAGGTTCCTGTTTGATTATTGTTTGTTTTATTGGAAAAGGATTTGGGTCAGAACAGGATGGTGGTCTTTGCTTTGTCAACTGTTTTTAAATCTAAAGTCTATACATGAGGGAAGACCCTGTTATGGCCAGATTCGGACAGTGAGGAGGTTGGGGAGGAGCAGGTTTCCAGGAGACAATTAGTTCATTTAATTAGGATGAAGATTTGTTCGTGACTCCTTGCCAGGTATTTTTTTGTACAGCATTGCACTTGGAAGTTATCAACCTGGCAACTCTCCAAGCCTGATAAATCTGTGGTTGCAATTCCTTCTTAAAAGACTGTTTGCTGGGACTTTGCTGGATGTGAATGATAGGAATTCACATTAGCCTAATAAAAAGGGGTTTTGTCAGGAAGAGGAGTCTGCTTCGTGATTTTGTGAAGCCGAGGTCAGAACACAGTACCCAGATAAATTCAGACAAGCCTTTATATCATCTGAGTTATGCCCGAGATAAACCCTTTTCTCCCCAGGTTCCACCTCGGGCCGAAGAGATCATCATCCCTGCAGACGTCACCCCTGAGAAAATCCCTACCCACATTGTAGACTATTCAGGTAGGTCACGGGTATAAACGGCAGGTCAATTTATGGATAAGAAGCCAGGAGTACGCACCAAACTGGGGCCACCTGGAAGTAGACAAACATCATGTTTGCTATGATACGTGTGAGTTGAAAAGGTTGGAATGGTTTTTTTTCCTTCCCCTCTGTATTCGCACAATCTTATATTTGTTTATTTTATTTGTATCCTGCCTTTATTATTTTTTTTACAAATACCTCAAGGTGGCGAACATATCCACGACGCGCCAACACTCTTCCTATTTTCCCCACAAGAACCACATTGTAAGGTCAGTTGAGTTGAGAGAGAGTGACTGGCCCAAAGTCACCCAGCTGCCTTTCATGGCTAAGGCAGGACTTGAACTCACAGTCTCCTGGCGGTTGTCCTAAAGTGACCCAGCTGCCTTTCATGGCTAAGGCAGGACTAGAACTCACAGTCTCCTCATGGTTAGCCTAAAGTCACCCAGCGGTTTTCATGTCTACAGCAGGACTAAAACTCACAGTCTCCTCGTGATTGATCTAAAGTCACTCAGCTACCTTTCATGGCTAAGGCAGGACTTGAATTCACAGTCTCCTAGCGGTTGTCCTAAAGTCACCCAGTGGTTTTCATGTCTAAGGTGGGACTAGAACTCACAGGTTCCTGCTTTCTAGGCTGGTGCCTTAACCACTAGACCAAACTGGCTCTCTACCATACTGTACCATACCTTAAAGCTGGGGTCTCCAACCTTGGCAACTTTAACATTTGTGGACTTCAACTCCCAGAACTCTCAACTCCGCAAATCTTAAAAGTTGCCAAGATTGGAGACCCCTGCCTTAAAGTGAGGGTCCTGCAATAATTCGTTCTTTCTCTGAGCAATAGATGGGGCTTTAACATCCTGTTTATGCTTCTCACTTTGCATATGTCTGAAAGAGTGCAGAGCCATATAGCAAGAGCAATAGTGCTAAGACTTATATACTGCTTTCCAGCCCTCTCTAAGCGGTTTACAGAGTCAGCCTCTTGCCCACAACAATCTGGGTCCTCATTTTACCCACCTCGGAAGGATGGAAGTCTGAGTCAACCTTGAATCAGTCAGGATTGAACTCCAGACTGTGGGCAGAGTCAGCCTGCAATACCACATTCTAACCACTGCGCCACCAGGGCTCCTAATGCAACATCCAATCAACTACAGTATTAGCAAGAGGACTAGACTTATATACTGCTTCGTGGTGTTTTCCAGCGCTTTCTAAGTGTTTTACAGAGTCAGCCCCTTTCCCCCAACAATCTGGGTCCTCATTTTATCTGCCTCGGAAGGATGGAAGGCTGAGTCAGCCTTGAGCCTGGTGGGATTCAAACTGCCAATTTGGAGTCAGCCAGCAGTCAGCAGAAGTAACCTGCAGTACTGTGTTCTAACCACTATGGCACCGTGGCTCATTTTGTTTCTCCTTTCAGAAGCCGAACAGACGGAAGAAGAGCTCCAAGAAGAGATTTCCAAGGTGAGCCTAAGGTCTGGAGGGGCCCTCCCCTTCCTCTCTTTGCCTTCCTGAACTTGGACACCAAAACTGTCCCCAAATCCCACCCAAAGCCTCATGGGATCCCTTTTATCTTCACTTCATTCATGCCTGTCGGTAAGTAGCACTGTGAGAGTTTAACCTACCAGCTGAAGAGAGAACCAAACAGGAGAAAACTTGGGGGAGGAGAAGGCCAGAAGTTCCTACCTCCTTGCGGACAGCATGGATCGCTTAGCTTTCAGCAGGGTTGCCATATATACAGTTGTGTTGCCGTGGGAAGCCCCAAGCGATGTCATAAGGCACAATGAACATTCAGTTGCAAAGAGGGACATAGCTCCCTGCCTAGGGAGAAAAAGAAAGAGGGACTCGGGCCTATATTCCGAAGGCAGGAGAAGAAGCAAAGGATAGAAAAGCAACGACATTTCCGGACAGTGAAAACAATAAACCAGTGGAACAACTTGCCTCCAGAAGTTGTAGGGGCTTCATCACTTGAGGTTTTTAAGAAGAGGTTGGACAACCACTTGACCAAAATGGTATAAGGTTTCCTGAGTTGAGTTGGGGGCAGGGGGTTGGGCTAGAAGACCTCCAAGCTCCCTTCTAATGCTGTTATTCTGAGAACCAGCATATTAGGGAGTAAGATCTCGGTTTAAGCCCCACTAGATGGACCAGGCCAAGAATTGAACTCCAGAGGGAGGCTGAAACTAGCCTTTATTGAGATGGGCAACGTAACAAGATCTTGCAAGTTTGATTGTTCCGTGCCCCTTTTCCTTCTTGCATTCCATAGGAATCAGGGAGGAAATTGCTCAAGCATCTTCCAGGTGTTATCTCACAGTTCTGGATATTTCTTTCAAGGTCATCTTTCTTTCTATACTCTGAAGAACTATCTCTTTGCCATGCTGGTATTCATAGATGGGAGGGCATGGTTGAAATGTGCCAACTCACGAGAGCGTTGGCATCGGACTATATAGTTGGCTCTTGTTGATGGTGTGAAACCCAACATTGGGCTGCGAGTTCTTTTGCAACGAAAAAATAACCCGGATAAGAGCTTTGAGATGGAGAATTCCATGTGTTTGCTTGAGCTCTCTCCCACTTTTCTCCCTTGCAGGCCAACGTGGTGTGCATGGTCTATGATGTCACAGAGGAGGCCACCATTGACAAGGTAATACCAGTGGGCCTCTGAGGTGCTCATCCCCAAGTCCACGATTTTATTGCTTCTCCCTGCTTGGACTTTCCTATGCAAGGCCCTGTGAATGTTCATGTTATGGCCTGTCGGCCACCAGCCCCTCCAGCAGCTGAATCGAAGGAGGAGGAGGTGTGGGGGTCAGGGTCAACATCAGGGCAACCTAGGAGCTCCCAGGGGGAAGAGGGAATGGAGCTGGCAGAGAGAGAGAAACTGAGGTGGAGCCTGAGCCGTCCATCAGCCCTCAAATGGAGAGTCAAAAGCTCCCAGGTCTGGAGGTGGCTGATGAGGAAGAGGAGGAACAGCAGGGTCCAGTGCCTAATGCGCGGATGCACCGAAGGCAGAGGAGAGGAGAGCAGTGGAACTATAGGGGCCGGTCCTTAGGATGGAAGAGCCACGGCTGCTAGTGAAGCCCCACCCTAGCCGCACAGATGTACAGAAGGCAGAGGAGAGGAGAGCAGTGGAAATCTATGGGCCAGTCCTTGGGACGGAAGAGCTAGCGAGGCCCCACCCTAGCCCTGGGGATAAAAGGCAGGGGGCAGAAATGAATAGATGTGGCAGATAACTATTCCTCTTCTGGCCAGCCAGCCTTGTTAGCCTGCGGTGAGAAACTTTTTGCCAAGGCTGCTGGCGCTCCTAATTAAAGGAATCTTTGAATTCACTTCCGAGGGTTTGTCGTGTTTGGGGAGCTGAGTCAGAACAGCTCATGAGTTCTTCTGCGTAACACAAACGTCACAAAATCCAAAACGTAAATAAATGTCCTTTAAGGCCTCCAACTTGGCCCCCACTGTTCAATAATTCTCAGCTGGAGATAAAACGTACTGAATAGTCTTCAAAAGAAAGCAATACAGTCCATATTTAATGAGCAGATGGAGGTGAAAATAAAAACCAAACAAACGACGATGATGAAATTTCCACAACGGAACAGGAGAAGCATTGACCAAATTCAAGGAGACAACAAGGCACAGTCTGTTGGAAGGACGACAACCAGGATAACCTCAAACCAAAATAAAACATGCTTTGTTTCCAGCGTTTGCCAGTACGCAGGTCCAAACTCTTATTCAGTTGTCACAGCTGCAGCCCGTCAAGAAGATCAAGGCCCTCTCCTCCAGAGTAGACCACGTCTCTCCCTTATCCTCTCCTCCTTGCGTGCCCTAGGATGGAGAGGGGATGGGCCTGGGTCTTCCTCTGACTGCCCAGCCGGCCTCTGCCCTTCCCCAGTCTCCTCCACAACCTCTGGAGCCACACTTCCACTTCCTGTCGGCTGTTCCTCCTCTTCCTCAGAGTCAGTCTCCACCAGGGGCATGACATCTTCTCTGTATCTCATGATGTTTCTTTGAAGGGCGTCTGCTGCATTGGATGGGTGTGGATCTCGGCGGGAGCTGTTTGGGGTGGGGGAGACGATGGCGTGGTTGGCCTTGGGCGTCTTCTCAAGGGCTTATTTCTTAAAAATTGGGGAATGAGTTAAGGGTGCAGAGATTCTCCTGCCCACTTGTTTTTCCCCTCCTTGTTTCCCCAGATTCGGACAAAATGGATTCCAATGGTGAATGGTGGCATTGAGAGATGTGCCAGGTATCTAGTGTCCTACAGGGTGGTTGGGGTGCTTTGGCTCTCAAGGGTCTCTGTTAATAACTCCCTTTAGGGGGGCAGCACAGTGGCGCAGTGGCTCTTTAAGGATGCTGGATCTGCCAGCCAGAGATGGTTGGCCCTCCGGCGGTTCGAGCCTATGGCACAACGTGATGGAGCGAGCTCCTGTCATTTGCCCCTAGCTCCTGCCCGCCTAGCAGTTCGAAAGCACGTAAACATGCAAGTAGATGAATAGGTGCCACCCCGGTGGGAAAAACTGCCGGCGTTCCATACAGAAGCTGCTGCTGCCTGGATGCGAGGCTAGGCTTGGTGGGAGAAAGCAGGGTCAGGCTGTCCCGACACAGGCTTCGTAAACCGTAATCACGCACAAACTTGTTTTAAAAGCAAGACTTATTTTATTGCAACGCTGGGACTTGTTTTCATTCTCAGCTGGAATTAATCTCAAACAGTCCCCCCCAAGATAAGCACACACCTTTTAGTTCTGTGCAGTGCTGCCAAAAAACAGAAGTATCAAATGAACTAGAAAAGAAATCAACCAAAGTACAAAAAAAAACCCAACCAGAGTACAAAGAGCTTCAAGGATGACTCTGAACCGATCGAACGACTTTGCTTCCTGCAAAGGTTTCGTCATCTTGGCCTGACTTTTATCCCTTATGGGAGGGGCAATCACCTCCCAGCCTTACTCCCTGAGTCGCCCCTTTTGTCTCAGCTGCTCTCGCCTTCTAGCAGCTCTGCGCACACACGCACTGGGAACAGGCTCCCCTGGGTCCTCTGCCTCGCTGCTGCCAGACTCCAGAGGCTCAGGAGGCAGCACCCCACTCCCAGATGGTCCTGGCTCCATCTCTGCATTGGACACAGGACCCTCATCCGAGTCCTCTCCAGACTCCCGGACTGGTCTCCGTTCTTCCCCACTGTCCGATTCCGCTGCCGACAAACCACAACACAGGCATCCCCCAAACGTTGCTAGCCACCTGGTGCAAAGCTAGTTCACCCTCCGTGGTGTACTCCGGGTAGCGTGCATGCGTGAACGAAATGAACTAGCAATCTTAGGCTGCCCGAACTACAGGTAGTTCTCGACTTACCGACCACCATTGAGCCCAAAATTTCCGTTGCTAAGTGAGACAGTTAAGTGATTTTTCCCCCTCCCCCGTTTTACTACCTTTTTTGCCATCGTTGCTAAGTGATTCACTGCAGTTATTAAGTGAATCTGGCTTCTCCATTGTCTTTGTGAGAAAATCGCAAAAGACGATCACGTGACCCAGGGACCCTGCAACCATCATAAATATGAGCCAGTTGCCAAGCCTGCAAATTTTGATCATGTGACCGGGAGGGAGGGGTCCTGCAGCAGTCGAAATTGTGAAAAAACGCTTATAAGTCACCTTTTTCAGTGCTGTTGTAACTTTGAAGGGTCACTAAAGGAGTGGCTGTAAGTCAAGGAATTAGAGTACCGTGTGGTTAAAAAGCATTGTAGAGCTCCCTGACTATATGCCATGTGCTAAACGTTAGATTTTTACAGCAGAAATGCAACTCCAGAAAGCACACACAGATGACTGATTCAGCAGGATTCGTTAACTTCTTTATATACATAATAACACATAAAGTTTACAATACCAGTAGTAGATTCTTTCAGTGTGGTAAAGGTTACAAGCAAAACACAAGCAGCAGCTTCAGAGTTCAGTTTCAGTTTAGAGCTGGGAGCACAGAGCGAAGCCACGCCCAGACAATTTCCAATCTCAGCCCCCCCTCCCACCCACCGCCCCCAGTTGGCTGGCCTTGTTACCCATGTCTCTGCCAGTTCATGAATATCCTGATATTAAAACAAAAACAGATCCTTTCTCCCCCTGCCGTTCCACCCCCCACCCCTTTTCTGGTCCTTGTAACTACAGCCTCTCTCCTCCCCCTTGATAAGTCTCTCCAAAATGTTTCTTCTCTTCAAGGATTCCCATCATTCTGGTGGGAAACAAGTCCGACCTGCACACCGGGACCTCCATGGAAACCATCCTGCCCATCATGAACCAGTTCTCGGAGATCGAGACCTGCGTGGAGGTGAGGAACTGTCCGGAGGTTGGCAGGGAAATAGAACATACCTTTGGTTGGGGTGAAGAAAAACTCCTATACGACAGGGGTCCCCAACCCCCTGGGCCGGCAGTCGGCAACCTGCAGCTCCGGAGCCACATGGGGTTCTTTCATCCCTCTGCTGTGGCTCCCTGTCGCCAGTCGGTGTCACCATTTTGAGAGGAACTTCCGTTTGGGGTGGGGGTGGAGAAGCACGGCTTGCTAGGAGGAGAACTCTATGGTGGGAGAACCAGACTTCCGGTCGACTCCAGAACTGAACAGGGGACAGGCTTCCAGTTACGACCTTTGTGGCTCTTTGAGTGTTTAAGGTTGCCGATCCCTGCCCTGAGCCATGGCCCACTACCGGGGGCCCAGTTGCTTCAGCCAACTCCACCATGGCCAACTTGCCTTGGGGACAGCTCGCTGCAGGACAATGTAACAATTCTATTGAATTATTCCCCCTGCCAACGAAAGTGTGAACAGTTCGAGGCTATGGTTTTTCCCAGCGGCAATGCGTGGCTGTGAACGTGGGACCATAAGGAAGGCTGAGCGCCAAAGAATGGAGGCCTTTGAACTCTGGGGCTGGAGGAGAGTCCGGCGAGTCCCTTGGACTGCAAGGCGATCCAACCGGTCAGTCCTAGAGGAGATCAACCCTGACTGCTCTTTAGAAGGCCAGATCCTGAAGATGAAACTCAAAGACTTTGGCCACCTCATGAGAAGGAAGAAGGACTCGCTGGAGAAGAGCCGAATGCCGGGAACGATGGAGGGCAAAAGAAGAAGAAGAAAAAGGACAGCAGAGAAGGAGGAGGCAGGATGGAGTCCCAGAAGCAGTCGGCGTGAGCTTAAATGGACTCTGGAGGATGGTAGAGGACAAGAAGGCCTGGGGGAACATTGTCCATGGGGTTACAATAGGTCGGACATGACTTCGCAACTAACAACAACAAATTTAATTATTTAAAATAAATACAAATTGTTTTCATTTTTGCCATTCACACTTCATTCCATCCCTCCTTTGGCATCCTTTCTTGAATGGTTTTATTCCACCCTTTCTTTGATATTAGTGTTAACTCTTGTCCCGTGCCGAGTTGTCCTGCAGCAAGTTGGCTGTGGCGAGTTGGCCACGGTGAGTTGGCCGTGGCGATTTGTCATACACCCTACCTGCCGGAACTGGGCCACGGAAGTGGCAGGCAAGGACGGGCACGTTGCGCTTCCATTTGTGTGAGTGGCAGGCGTGCGTGCCCAACGCTTGTGCAAAAGGAGCTGCGTGGAAAACCAACCCTTCTCACACACCCCACTGGGCCAGAAAGTTTGAGGAACTCTGCTTCACCAGAGTTGAAGTAGAAGTTCTAGTGGCAGCAAATATTTTGCATCCGGAAGATCCCAAATTTAGACCACCAACTTCTCAGCTTTGTTCTCCTTCCTGATGACACCACATCAAAAAAAAAAATCAGTGAGCATTGGAAGAAAAGACGCTTCACTTTTAGTCTTGTAATTTGTGCCTGTTTTCCTAGCCCTCTTCAGAATGAGAACTTTGAGTGGCGTTTCAGTATGTCTGTTTTATGTACTGATGGACACTTCCTGGTCTCTGAATCAGCTTCTCTCTGCCTTTTTCTACACACCAGTGTTCGGCAAAGAACCTGAAAAACATTTCGGAGCTCTTCTACTATGCCCAGAAAGCTGTTCTTCACCCAACTGCTCCTCTCTATGACCCGGAGGAGAAACAGGTAAACATCCGCATCATAATGTTGCAATTATAGTAAAGCAGGCAGGCCTGGAATCCCTTAGACCAGCGGTCACCAACTGGTGGGCCGGGGACCACTGGTGGGCCGTGAGAAAATATTGGTGGTCCGCACAGAAATGTCCCCCCCAAAAAGCAGTGAATCCAGGCTGCGTAGGTTGCACTGCCCACATGGCCCTCCCACCTGCTGGCCGCCACCCTTCGGCCAAGTGCAAAACTTACCTTGAGTGGTGTCACAGGAGCTGGAACTGGAAGGTAAGACCAATGGCGGGGGAGGGAAATCCACCCTGGGAATGGCTTGCTGACATTGGTAGGAAAGTCGGGCCCATATTCCAGGGCTGCAGTAGTCACAGGACTGGCCCTTCGCTCATCCCGGAGCCGCTACTCCAGTCCATGGCAGGCCGGTGCACCCGGGTGGAGGAGCAGCTACTCCAGGGTGACCGAAGGGCCGGTCCTGTGACTCCTGCAGCTCTGGAATATGGGACCGACTTTCCCACCAACGTCAGCAAGCCACCGCCAGTCAAAATTCATATCAGTGGTCCAAGCGGGATTTAAAATGATGAGTTTGTTGGTCCCTGAGGTCCAAAAGGTTGGCGACCCCTACCTTAGACAAGCTTACTGGTGAGTGGATTTCATTAAAGAAAAACGAAACTGAGTGTATCAGCATCTACTTCATATTCCCTCTCTTTAAAGTCACACCTCTTTGTTTTTGCTTCTATCCTTTTCAGTTACGGCCGGCGTGTGCCCAAGCTCTCACTCGCATTTTCACCATGTCTGATCAGGACAACAACCAGATCCTAAGTGATGAAGAACTCAATTATTTCCAGGTAGTACCGGGTTGTTTTTCAATGGGGGTTGGTGGTGGTGGAAGAAGCTAGAAATCTTTGTGTGTTCTCAGAATGTCTGTTGGCACCAAATCTGATGCCCCGGCTGGATAGGTTGAGATTTGTAACATCAAGAGAGCTTCAGGTCCTTATGCTTTCTTTTTTAAAAAAATTGATTTTCTATTAAATACATTTCTTAGTGCTTAATAAACATCGTGTTGTCTGGGTATTTAATTTGCTTAACAGTTCAAATTTAAATTCTTAAGCTCCACCCCGTTTTTCCAACCATTGTAAAATAGATTCCATATTTGATAATATTCTACATCAGGGGTGTCCAACCTTGGCAACTTTAAGACTTGTGGACTTCAACTCCCAGAATTCCTCAGCCAGCAAAGCTGGCTGAGGAATTCTGG
>NW_020716750.1:487967-498036 GCF_900518725.1 Notechis scutatus
CCTCAGCCAGCTTTGCTGGCTGAGGAATTCTGGGAGTTGAAGTCCACAAGTCTTAAAGTTGCCAAGGTTGGACACCCCTGTTCTACATCTTTCTGTTTAATTTTCAATGTCAATCTATCCATTTCTGCGCAATCCAGTCCCATGATGGCGAACCTGTGGCATGCGTGCTACAAGTGGCGCACAGAGCCATTTGTGCTGGCACGCGAGCCGCAGGCAAACTTACCTCACTGTGCATGCGTGCACCTCCCAGCTGATCTTTCGGCTGGTTTGAGGCCTTTCTCAGCCTCCCAGAGGCTTTTCAGGACAAATTCAGCAAGGCTTTTCAGGACAAATTATAGGCCCGTTTCATCACTTCCTGTAATACCAGAAGTGACAAAACGGGCCTATAATTCAACCTGAAAAGCCTTGCAAGAGGCTTTTTCCAAGCTTCTGGGAGGCTGAAAAAGGCCACCAACCAGCTGAAAAATCAACTGTGAGGCACAGTGCAGGTAAGGGGGTGGGGGGAAATTGTGCGCGCATGCACAGGGGCCGTGGGGAGATGGGCGCACATTGCATTCTGGGTGCTGGCATGTGAATGCGTGCGCTCTGACGAGCACACAATTTTTGGCACAGGAGCCCAAAAAAGATTAGCCATCACTGATCTAGTCTCTTCCTGGCTATCTCTTCATCTTCAATAGGCATAGTCCTTTAAGGGCAGGTAGTCCTCGATTTACGACTACAATTGAGCCTCAACTTTCTGTTGCTAAGAACATTTGTTTAAACGAGTTTTGCCCCATATTACGACCTTTCTTGCCACCGTCGTTAAGTGAATCCCTGCGGTTGTTAAATTATTAACCCGGTTGTTAAGTGGATCTGGCTCCCCTATTGACTTTGCTCATCAGAAGGTCACAAAAAGTTGTGACTCCAGGACACAGCAACGGTCATAAGTATGAACCAGTTGCCAAGCGTCTGATCATGGGGATGCCATCATAGTCGTAAGTGTGAACAACGGTCGTAAGTTGTAGCTTCCAACAGTCACTAAATGATCTGTTTTAAATCGAGGATTACTTGTATTCCAGACCTGAAAGCAATTTCCTGGCGTCTCTTTGATTCCTCAGTCATTGACTTTTGAGAGAATTTGGAAGACACCAAGCTGAATATGAAACATCCCAGCTGAGCTGTTAACCTTCTCCCTGAGCCAATGGGATGCTTCTATTTGCTCTTTATGGATAGATAGACCTGTCCCTTTTTTGTGACTGACCTCCTTGTTCAGAGTATTGCAGCGTAAATTCAGCACCAGAAAAAGTATAAACACAGATGGCTGAGGCTTCATTTAACTTCTTTATAAACATATAAAGTAAATTTTACAATACCAGTTGTAGATTTCTCCAATATGGGGCAAACTCAAACAGAAGCAGACATCTTACAGGTTCAGAGCAGCGCTCTAGTTTTCACCAAGCAAGCAAGCAAGTTAGTTTCTCTTTCACTTTAGCCTTCAATTCAGCTCTCCTTGGCTGACCTTGTTAGTAAGCTCTATTCCAGTTCATGAATATACTCTAACAGTTCTTGCTTTTCCCGGGAAGTAGAAGTCCTGTTTTGGAAACCCATTGGCCCCTCAGGCTCTGGAAGACGTGAAAATGGTGGTGTGGAAGAACACAACAGATGGTGTCCAGGACAATGGCCTTACGCTCAACGGTAAGCACAAGATGTCCTCTTTAAGTAGCTGGCCCTGGAAATGATATTGAAAAAAAGATGTTGTGACTCTAGAAATAGAGTGCAGAGAAGATGATGAAGGTGCTGGAGGATAAAACATGAGGAACAGTGGCAGGAATTGGGTATGCCTGGTTTAATGAAAAGGAAGAGTAAGGATGGGAGGATAGCAGTGTTCCAAATATTCCAATATTTGAGAGGCTTCCACAAAGCAGAGGGGGTCTCAACGTATTCTCCAAAGCACCTCAAGGCAGGACAAGAAGCAATGGGTAGAAACTAATCAAGGTGAGAAGCAACCTAGAACTATGGAGAAATTTCTTAACAATGAGAACAATTAATCAATGGAAAGACTTGCCTTCAGAATTTGTGGGTGCTCCAACGCTGGAGGCTTTGAAGAAGAGATTGGGAAACCATTTGTCTGACATGGTATAGGGCCGTGATGGCGAACCTAGGGCGCACGTGCCACAGGTGGCACGCAGAGCCAATTGTGCCAGCACGCAAGCCTCAGGCAAATTTACCTCACTGCGCATGTGCGCGCCTCACAGCTGATGTTTTGCCTTTTTGAGGCCTTTTTCGGCCTTCCAAAGGCTTGAGGGAAGCTTTTGCAGGCCGAAAAATAGGCCCGTTTCGTCACTTCCTGTATTTCCGGAAATACTGGAAGTGACAAAACGGGCCCATTTTTCGGCCTGCAAAGGCTGCAGAAATTTTCCTCAAGCCTCTGGGAGGCTGAAAAAGGCCTCACATGGGCCAAAAATCATCTGGGGGGCGGGGGGGTGTTGCGCATGCATGTGCAGGGGATTGCTTTCTGGGTGCTGGCACACGAGCGCGAGCAGGCACAATTTTTAGCCCAGGAGCCCAAAAGGGTTAGCCACCCCTGGTATAGGGTTTCCTGCCTGCACAGGGGGTTGGACTAGAAGACCTCTGAGGTCCCTTCCATCTCTGTTATTCTGCTCTGCTCTGTTCTATTGAGGTTGAGAAGACTCAAATCTGTCCCTATAGGGTAGCTTTGCTGCCGTTGCCTCTTCTGAACGATGCTCTTCTACCTACTGCCTTGTAACCTCTCGCCTCTTGTACCTACCCCCTTGTTTCCCACCAGGCTTCCTTTTCCTCAACACCCTCTTCATCCAGAGAGGGCGTCACGAGACTACATGGACCATCCTCCGCCGCTTTGGCTATGATGATGCCCTGGAACTGACCGATGACTATCTCTGCCCAGTGTGAGTAAGCCTGAACCCTCCTCTTAGGTTCCTGTAAAAGAGAGGCAGGGCAGGAAGAGCTGTGGTGGCGCAGTGGTGAGAGTTCAGTACTGCAGGCTACTTCTGCCGACTGCTGGCTGACTGCACTTTGTCTGTTCAAATCCCACCAGCCTTCCATCTTTCCGAGTAAAATGAGGACCCAGATTGCTGGGGGCAACAGGCTGACTCTGTAAACCGCTTTTGAGAGGGCTGTAAAGCACTGTGAAGCAGAATAAGTCTAAGTGCTATTGCTAATTCCACTTTTTCTTCTTCCCTCTTGCTATCATTGCTGTTATGCTTTTGTTATTATTGAATGAGCCACAATGACGCAGTGGTATCGCAGGAGGAAACCATTAAGAAAATATTGGAATGTGCTGAAATGAGTAGATTGACATTTGAAATTAGAGAACAAGAGGATAAACAATTTTACAAAATTTGGGACCTTTTCTATCAATGGTTAGATAATAAAATACAATATTAAAATATGTAGAATTTTAGAAAACAATGAATATATAAAAGATGTATTTCTTTATTATTATTATTATTATATCTATAAAATGTTTCTAGATATATTTGGGAAGATTATATGAATTGTTATAAAATAAGCTAAGTAAATTATAGTTATCTCGCAAAGTATGAATGAACAAAATTATAGTCAACTGATTGATTAATAATGATACTAGGGTATTCAATTTTTGATTGATAATATGAGTTATTATGTAATGTAACTGTAATTGATACAATGAAATGGATGCACAAGAAATTTGTAAACCAACCGACACACTGTTGTACACTTATGGAAGAAAGTTGGATGTTTTTATGTTTTGTTTGTTTTTGTTTGTCTTTAAAAACCAATAAAATCTACCAAAAAAAATGACGCAGTGGTGAGAGTGCAGTACTGCAGGTTACTTCTGCTGACTGCTGGCTGACTGCAATTTGGCAGTTCGAATCTCACCAGGCTCAAGGTTGACTCAGCCTCTTCCATCCTTCAGAGGTGGGTCAAATGAGGAGCCAGATTGTTGGGGGCAACAGGCTGACTCTGTAAAATCACTTAGAGAGAGGGCTGGAAAGCACTGGAAAGCGCTACGTAAGTCTTAAGTGCGATTGCTATTGCTCTTTTCTCCTTCCATCCATCCATGATGCGCAGTGGTTAGAATGCAGTATTGCAGGATGACTCGGCCCACTGCCAGGAGTTCGATCCTGATTGGCTCCAGGTGGACTCAGCCTTCTCTCCTTCCAAGGTGGGCAAAATGGGGACCCAGATTGTTGGGGGCAAGAGGCTGACTCTGTAAAACGGCTTAGAGAGGGCTGTAAAGCATGATAAAGGGGTAGATAAGTCTTAAGTGCTATTGCTAGTCCTTGACTTAACCATAGCTCATTTAATGACTGTTCAAAGTTACAACGGCACTGAAAAAAGGGACCGGTGACCGTTTTTCACAGTTACAACCTTTGCAGTATCTCCATGGTGTTGTGATCAAAATTCAGATGCTTGGCAATTGCTTCCAACTTATGACCATTGCTGTGGCCCAGGATCGTCTGATCCTCTTTTGCGACCTTCGGACAAGCAAAATCCATGGAGAAGCCAGATTCCCTTAGCAAACCGTGTTACCGATTTAACAAGTGCAGTGATTCACTTTAGGAACAGTGGCAAGAAAGGTCGTAAAATGGGGGCAAAACTCCCCTGACAAAGGTCTCACTTAACCACAGAAATGTTGGGCTCAGTTTTGTGTCTGAATTTTGATCACACAATCACGGGGAATGCTGCAGTGGTGTCAAAAACGGTCCTAAGTCATATTTGTTTCAGTGCCATCGTAACTTTGAACGGTCACTAAATGACCTATTGTTAGTCGAGGACCAGCAATAGCTCTTAGACTTATATACTGCTTTAAGGCGCTTTCCAGCCCTTTCTTGAGCAGTTTACAGAGTCAGCCTCTTGCCCCCAACAGTCTGGGTCCTCATTTTACTGACCTCAGAAGAATGGAAGGCTGAGTCAACCTTGAGCCGGTCAGGATTGAACTGCTGACAGTGGGCACAATTAGCCTGCAATGCTGCATTGTACCCACTGTGCACCATGGGAGGGAGGGAGGGAGGGAAGGAGGAAGGAAGGAAGGAAGGAAGGAAGGAAGGAAGGAAGGAAGGAAGGAAGGAAGGAAGGAAGGAAGATAGCAATAGCACTTAGACTTATATACCGCTTTATAGTGCTTTCCAGCCCTCTCTAAGCAGTTTAAAGAGTCAGCCTCTTGCCCCCAACAATCTGGATCCTCATTTTACCCACCTTGGAAGGACGGAAGGCTGCATCAACCTTGAACTTTGAACAGTCACTAAAGGAATTGTTGTAGGTCAAGGACTACCTGTATTGCATTGCAATATGTTTGTCAGTCTTGGAAGCCATATTTTACTTAGAAGCTTTGAGGGTGCCACATTGGAGTGCCTTGGAATTTGGGAAGGGGGATTTCACAGAGAGGTAGAAGATTAGACACAACAACATTCTTTCTCAGAGAGTCAAGGACATGTTGCCCTGCACCTGGAGAGGAATGTCTGGAGGAAGGTCTCCAGTTGGGACAATGGTTGATTGGACCATGTGATGGATGTCAGGATTCCAACACTTAACCCCATTTAAATCATGAGTCTCTAGCCAAACTCCAAAAGGATTTATTTGGAGTTAACATGCCCGGCACTGCCTGGGTGTAGCCAACTCTGAGACACATCATTCATTGTCACCCTTGACCCTGGTTTTCCCCCACCCCCTGGGTGTATCCTAATTCATATTCTCCAATGGGACACATCCATAGCCAAGAGTCTTCAATCATGTTCTCAAGTTAAAATTTTGCACGGCAGAAACTTCAGTCACCTAGCTACTGTCTTTGAAAACATTTATGGAATGCAAGCTGTCCACTGCTTCCCCCTCCCTTTCTGTTGGCAACTCTAAAAAGACCAGAGAACTATTTTATGAGTTGACAATGGACTGGTGGGTGCAGGGGATGAGCTTTTGATTTTTCAACTGGGAAGGGAAAACCCGGAACTCTCAAATTCGGGTTTTCCCAGATGCGCCAGTATGACTTCTCTAATAAATTCTTACTTGGATTGTTTGTTTCTGGGTGCTGAACGGAAATGGAATGCTGGCACTGTTTTTGATGTCTCAGATGGCTTATGGTTTGTAGTAGTTGGAAAATTCATCCCTCCAGATCCTACTTCAAATTCTGCTCTGGTCTCCTTCAGGATTCAAGTACCCCAGGACTGTTCCACGGAGCTCAACCACTTTGGGTACCAATTCCTGCAACGGATGTTTGAGAAACATGACAAGGTAAGCGGCGAAGAGGCAGAAACATAACGTCTTTGTTGAGGTAATTCCCCGTTAGGAGAATGAGCGCATACAGGGAGACGTATAGAGAGTAGTCTTGGAATAATACACAGATAACACTGTACAGTAAATGTAGGTTTTTACTTCCAGAAAGGTTTAAGCAAAGTCCAAAATAAGCAATCCAAAAGTCATTCACAAGTAAATCAGTCAGTTTTTCATCCAGGGATAATTCAAATATCAAAGTCCAGTGTCAAAAACAGTTCAGTATCAGACTTACATTAAAGCCAGTAATATCAGTCAATTAGAAGAAATGGAGCAACGGCAATACTTTCCAACAGAAGGAAACAGAGATAGAGTCACACTCTCTTCTGAGATTAAGACTCAAACTAAAACAACCCAGGTTTCTGGCTCCATCTTATGGCCGTTTGAGTAACCACGCCCAATTGCAGTTTTGCATTTTCTTAAAGTTACAGTTTTAAAATGTTTATCCTGGTTTATATATTTCTAACCCAAATAGCTGTTAGGTGACTCATATTCCTAACAGTCTTCATTGTGGGTCATGCACTTTTCCCCCGCATAGAGGCTGCATCAGGGTTGATCCCATATCTTGTCAGTCTGGCAAAGCGTTGATAGAGATGCCAAGGAAGGTCTTTGTGGCCAGTATCTTAAGTTCAAATGATGAGCGGTACGGAAATAAGAATTTTGGAAGAATGGAAGGAGAACAAAGGCCGTAGAAGAAATGTAAACGTCCATCCGAAAGTTCCCTTGGTTGGGAGAAGAAACAACATCAGTTTGACAGGAAAAAGGGAAGCAAAGCTGTCATGTTCCTTTGGATGCAGCGTTAAACTGGTCCTTCTCTTGAGGCCGTCTTGCCCAGAAAGAAGGAAGTAGACCTCTTTAGTTCTCTGTTGGTGGTGGTAAGCAGCACTGACCCATGGGACGATTGGCAGGAGAGACGGGCTATGAAGGCCAATTTGTGAAAATTTCTGTTCCAACCTCTTTTATCAAACTAGACATACCCAGTTTCCAGCAACCGTTCTTTTATATGTTTTAGCCTCCAGTCCCCTAATCCTCTTTGTTGCTCTTCTCTGCATTCTTTCTAGAGCAGTGGTTCCCAACCTTTTTTTCGCCCCACACCCCTAAAGAAATTTCACTCGAACCTCACACCCCCTGAAATTTAGACTTTAGGAACTACTGAACGCGTTAAATATATGGTAGGATTGAATCTTTTCAGCTATGTATGTGACGGCCACTAAATAACGATACTTAACTCTAAAATGAAAACAAAGTTAATCCATTGCATAATAAGTAAAAATGCCAACATATAGCCAATATCCTATTATTTACCTGGGCTTTTCTCGCACCCCCTGGAATATCGTCTCGCACCCCCAGGGGTTGCAAGCACCCCAGGTTGGGAACCCCTGTTGTAGAGTCTCAACATCTTTCTCCAAAATTTGACTCAAGGCAGGAAGAGGCTCCGTGCAGCTTTTGATCTGACTACTCTGGCCAAAACTATGCCAGATGTTAAGGGCAAGGGCCACAGCACCCTGATCATTTTGGTAGCTGAAGTTACCGAAGAAGGGCTGCTGTGGGCATGGTGGTCTTGTTGTCTGTAGCAAGCAAGGGAGAAGCTAAGGGCCAGGACTCATCATCCTGCAGACCTTGTAGCTGAAGTGACCGAAGAAGCGGAGGGCTTTCTCAGGCTGCTCTAGGCATGGTGGTCTTGTTGTCTGCCTCTCAGGGCCTGTTTCTTTCCTCTGGCTTGTAGGATCGTGACGGCGCCCTCTCGCCTGTCGAGCTGCAGAACTTCTTTGGTGTGTTCCCCTACATCCCCTGGGGACCTGAGCTCTACCACACGGTATGCACCACAGATAACGGCCTGCTTTCCCTGCATGGATTCCTCTGCCAGTGGACGTAAGCGCAGCCTCTCTCAGCCTCCCGTCAGACCACTTCTCCTCCCTGTCCTGGGTGGCTTGGTCCTATAACAGGTGTGCTTCTTTTTCTGTGCTTGGATTTTTTTCCTCCAGGCTGGTTGCCTACCTGGACATCCATCGCTGCTTGGAACACTTGGGCTACCTGGGGTACCCGATCTTCTCTCAGCAGGACTCTCAGATTTACGCCATCACAGGTAAATCACCTGCCGAACCCTCTCCTCTTTCTGAACTCACGTGCGGAGTTAGTTCTCCAAGTCACAGGTAGCCCTCCACTTTATGAGTTCATTTAATGACCGTTCCAAGTTACAGCGGCACTGGAAAAAAGTGACTTGTGACTGTTTTTCACCTTTACGACCGTTGCAGCATCACGAGATCAAAATTCAATGCCACTGAAAATGAAACAGAAAGAGGATGTAGAATATTATCAAACATGGAGTTTATTTTACCAATGGTGAGAAAAATGGGGTGGAGATTAAGAATGCAGATTTGTATTTTTAAGAAAACTAAATACCCTGACAACAGGGTGTTTATGAAACACTAAGAAATCTATTTAATAGAAAATCAATTTTTTAAAAAAACGATCAAAATTCAGATGCTTGGAACTATTTTATATTTATGACGGTTGCAGTTTTTCGGAGTCATTTGATCTGCTTTTGCCACCTTCTGGCAAGCAAAGTCAATGGGGAAAGCCTGACTCACTTAACAGCCATGTTACTAACTTAGCAATTGCAGTGATTCACTTAACAACAGTGGCAAGGAAGGGGCAAAATTCACTTAATGACTGTCTCGCTTAGCAACAGAAAATTTGGGCTAAATTGGGGTCTTAACTTGAACTACGTGTTCAACCATCTTATAGTGGCTGTTCAAAGTTACAAGAGCTCCGGAAAAGGTGACTTACGACTGGTCCTTGCGGTTACGACCATTCAGCAGCATTCCCACACGGTCATATGATCAGTATTTGGACACGGCAACGGAGACATATTTACGAAGGTTGCAGCGTCTCCGGGGTCAAGTGATCCCCATTTGCAACCTCCCAGCCAGCTTCCAACAAAGCCAAGTCAATGGGGGAAGCTGGATTCACTTAACGACCGTGTGGTTTGCTTAACAAACTGCAGCGATCTCGCTTCACAACCGTGGCAGAAAGGTCATAAAAATCAGACACAACTCTTTTAAACACCTCGCTTGGGCAGTCGAAATTCTGCCCCACCCTGTTGTGGTCGTAAGTTGAGAACTGCCTATAGCCGTGATGGTGAACCTATGGCACGTGTGCCACAGGTGGCACACGTGGGCATGCAAGCCACAGCCAAACTTACCTGCACTGTGCATGCATGCGCCTCCCAGCTGGTTTTCGGCCCGTTATGAGACCTTTTTCGGCCTCCCAGAGGCTCAAGGGAAGCCTCTGCAGCCTTTGGAGGCCGAAAAACAGGCCCGTTTCATCATTTCCAGTACTTCCGGTTCATCACTTCCAGTATTTGGAGGCCTGCTTTTCGGCTTCCAAAGGCTACAGAGGCTTCCCTTGAGCCTCCGGGAGTCTGAAAAAGGCCTCAAATGGGCTGAAAATCAGCTTAGAGGCGCGTGCAGTGCAGGTAAGGGGGGGGAGGTTGCGCACGCACACGCGGGGGAGGAGGACGCATTGCATTGTGAGTGTCAGCAGGCACGCGCTTTCGGTACACCACAACAAAAAGGTTCTCCATCACTGACCTATAGCATGGGGGAACTGGAGACTCAGCCACCCCTCCCAGACATGGCCTAAACCTCCAGAACGAATCCGCTGCCTGGAATTAAACTCGCCTCCTTCTTGCTTCCTGCAAAAAAAACGCTGTCAGGCTTGGAAGCCCTATTTCACTTCGAGGCTGCCACATTCGGTGTCTGGGAATTTGGGAGAGGGGATTTCATGGTGAGGTGCTTTC